>NDXB01000392.1:0-13087 GCA_002631895.1 Agapornis roseicollis | reverse complement strand
TTTATTTTTTTTTCTGTTTCCCTGTGCCTCAAATTTTTTTTTTTTTTTTTTTTTTTAATTCCTTTTCTGTTTTTTATTATTTTTTTCCCTCCTGCATATGGAATACATTGTCTGTATCTAGCACTACAGCACCAGCTATTCTTCAGCTCATCTTCTACTTTAATAGTACCCTTGGATATCATTTAGAGTTAACTTGTTATTTCAGTCTTGCAGCAAAATTCCCTATAACTTGAGGGTGAAGGATTTACATGTTGCAGCCACCCAGCTACGCTGCAGTGCATGTGTGGTTATATTTTCCTGTGCGGTGTTCATTGTCAGCCCTATTGCAAGCTTACAGCCAAGTTGTTTTCTGAGATCTGCCAGGAGTCTGGGGGGGCTGGATAGATGGGAATGCTGGAGGATGGAGGAGGGCTAAGTCTGCTTGTAAAAGACAAAGGATAGTGGTAGGAGTGGGTTGAAGGTGGATGGAGAAATTGTAGGGTGATATTGAGTGATTTGAGATTGTGTGACAGAGAATTGGAGGGCAAAATATGGTTGTGTAATGTAATTAGAGATTTTGTTGCACCTGTCCCTATATGCATTCACAAGGATGCAAGAGGGAGTGCCCCAACTCACCCATAGGTTCGGTGTGCTGTTACCACCTGTAAAGGTGAAATGCTACCATATGCTTCCAGGGTCATATTGACTGTCTGGTTTCTGCTTTTAACTTGATGTAATTCACTGGCTTATGAGTGGTACAGTTTAGAGTGAATACTTCATGTGGGTGAAAAACTGATTTTCTGCTTTATCTTAGATAACAAAGTAGCATACTCTAGACAGTAATGAGCATGTGTTTGCATGCTGGCTGATTTTTGATGAAAGGTGAGCTTTACTGTATTCTGTGGCTGTTTCTACTTTAGCAAAGGAAGTGGTTTGGACGATGAGTTGGATGGGAGCATGCCGCTTTATTAAGCAAACCAGTGGGAAAGTTGTAATGAAAAAAGTTGTCATAACTTTCTCCATCTTATGTGATGGTTGATTAAAGTTTTATTGCTGCACTTGAATTAGGCATTTTATTTTCATTTGAGTATGCTTTTTTTTTTTATACTTTCTTTTTCTCTGTCTGCTCACTTGTATGAAAATTTGCTTGATCTACCCCCCAAATAAGAAACAAGTAACTTTTTTCTTTCTTTTAGCAAACTGAAAAAGCTAAGTGAGGATAGTTTAACTAAGCAGCCTGAAGAAGTCTTTGATGTTCTGGAGAAACTTGGTGAAGGGTAAGTGCAGCTATTTATAAGGGGATTGAATCAGAGGGAACCAGTGTATAAAGCATGTATTGTAATATTAAGTTACAGAGAGAGTGATTGTCCTAAGGAACTTTTTGTAGACAAGATTTAATAATAAAGCAAATGCACGTATCAGTAGACTTCCATGCATCCCCATAGATATTTATGTTTTTTTTGATGTCACTTCGTTATTAACACAGCGAAGGTGCTTGTTTCTGGAGTTAGATACTCTACACCTTGATAAAGATTCATTCTTCAGAGGTATGTCTTTCCTGAGGTACCTGTAGAACCAATTTTTTTGCAGCCTGAAAAACCACCTCAAACTTCTGCATGAATGTATGTCCTTGACTTTTAGATGTATGTCTGTGACTTTTAAAGTTTCTGCATAAAGGATATGAGAAGCAGTTTATCTTGTTTAAAAAAAAAATCCAACAAACCCTCTTTTATTTTTAGGTCTTATGGTAGTGTGTTTAAAGCAATACACAAAGAATCTGGACAAGTTGTAGCAATTAAACAGGTCCCTGTGGAGTCAGATCTTCAAGAAATAATTAAAGAAATCTCTATAATGCAACAATGTGACAGGTAGGTATGGCAGTTCTATTCCCTTTGTAAAAGTCCATGTGAAAATGTATTTGTACTTGTGAATAGAACTGAAATATATGTAGATGCAAATGTTTTTACGTGGAAAATTGAAACAGTTTGTGTTGGATAACTTACTTAAAGGAACCTCCTTGTGGACTTCCTGCTATCCTTAGCTTGGATTTAAGGATGTGCAAATAGTCTGTATAACAAAAACTGTTGAAAGCTTAAGTACTTGCCTCTGCTTAGAATTCTCCGTGCTTGCTTCAGTTAACTTGTACTGGCAAGCCTGAAGATTAATACTTCTGGTAAATGTCCTGAGCCTTGTGAATTCAGATTTACCTATTTCAGAAGATAGATAAAGATGTTTTTGGCATGTGGTGAATGGCTTGTTAACTTCCAAACTAGAATTCTGTTAGTTGCCTTTTTCATGTAGGAACAGACCTTTTAAAAAGTGAACAGTCTTGTAACAGTTCTGAAGAAGGACTGTTGCCTTGTGCTTGTTCACACAACAGTCATCCCATGACTGCTAGTATTGTAGGAATGGAAGCCTTAATGTCAAATGTCTGCAAGGATGGAGAAATTACTTTGCATTTCCTCTGTTTTATGGAGATACCAGGTTTTTATTTGTGTATTTTTTAGGATAATCTTTCAAAGTTTTGGCTGTAACTTTGAAATGTGCCAAACTGTAATTTTTAACAACACTTGTGGAGGTATTTTTTGTTGGTGGTTTCTTTTTTTTTTTTTGCCCCCCCTATGAAGAATTCATCTATTTAGCAAACTTTTCTTTCCCAATTTAGTCCCTATGTTGTCAAGTACTATGGCAGCTACTTCAAGAACACAGATCTGTGGATTGTTATGGAATATTGTGGAGCTGGCTCTGTTTCGGACATCATTAGACTTCGTAATAAAACGGTGAGACTTTTTTTAAAATTTATTTAAAAAATAATAAGACACATTAAAATTAAACTGTAAATTAAGACAAGAAGCTGGAATAAAAGTCACAGTTACAAGATCTTGGCTGATGCCAAGGAGTATATGTGTGCCTTAGGAAACAAGCTCATGCAGTTGCTGACTATCTGTCCATTCCTCTGTGGAGCAATCAGCGCCAGAAGCAAATGCATTCTAAAATATAATGATCCTTTAAATTTCTTGAAAACTACAGTTTTGTAGAAGGCAAAACTTCTGGTGGCTTCTCCCCTCTACTGCTTCCCTCTCACAGTGTGTCAAGCAGGCCATTTAGTACATGGCATAGTTTGGAAACAAGTATGGAATTGTCTTTCTCTCTCTCAGAAATTAGGGAGCATGGGAAGTAGTTGGTTATTGCTTGAGGAATGAGAAGGAGTATCAGTTAAGAAATGTGAGAGGGAACCAAAAAAAGGGTTGTATGGGAGAGTCTAAACAGTCTTACAACAGCAATAATGTAAAATTGGTCTAGGTGTGCTTTGTACAGAAAAGACATGATTTGATGTCAGAGGCTTTTCAAGAAATACACCTGTAGTGGAGTAAATATGGACTTCTATCATAAGTGGGTAGTTGGTTTAAATATAAGAAAGAGGGTGTGAGTAAATGTTCATTTTTGGGAATACTACATGGGTCTGTGCTATCTATCCTCCTTGGGCAAGAGGGTAAAAATACTGATGAGAGAAGTTATATTCCTAGCAGTAAAAACAGGGAAAAGCTTGAAAGGCTTTGTGGTACTGAGTGTCTGACTGAGAAAATAAGCATAAGTAAATGTGAAGAGATATGTTTGGCTTGGTGGGGGAGGCAAAGTCTTTATATACAGGTTCTCAAGCACTTTAGCGTAATGTTTAGAAATAATTGAACAAGTAAACTAGTTGCCAAAGATTACAGCAGTATCAAGGATGAGAGAACTATGAATGTTAGAGAAAGGTGATGAGATGTTAGAGAAAGGTGGCTAGAAGTTGAGAGTACTTGTCTAGAGGGAGATACTAAATGGATTAGGATACTTCTTTGTTGAGAAGAGGTACCTGGAGGGAGAGATGAGGTGAAAGGTTTTGAAAACTATGGGTAGCATAAAAGAAGTGAGTTAAGATATGGCTATATCTTACTGTTTATTAGAAAACAAGAGTTTTGGAACATTCACAACTTCCTTGGGCAACCCATTCCAGTGCCTCACCACCCTCACAGAAAACATAAAACATTGCAAAGCAAACTCCTCCATTTCTCATTTTGCCATGTGTATGTCTTGCAAGTTTTGGAAGATTGTGGCAGAGGCTTTGGACTTGTTTGATTTCTCTTGCTCTTTGTGGAAGAGTGACTTAATCACCAAGACTTCTGTGTGATGTGAAGTTTGTGACTGTGTTATTGGAATTCAGCATTTTGTTAGTGATCCTAAATATATATATATACACCCATACACACACATATTTAATGGAAATAAGAAGTGGTTTCACTGTACTTTTCACAAGAAAAAAAAAGAAATATCCTCACTTGGAAGTTAGGAGGGAGATTATTTGTCAGAATGTTTGTTGATTAGGCCTAGACACACAGGGTTATGTGTTCCTTAATTTTCCTAAGTTATCAAATGAAGACTGTGGCTTGGCTGGGCCAAGGAAAAGTTTATTTTCTGCTTCTCTGTATGTAAGAAAAAGAAACTGAGGAGGAGAGAGTTGAAGTAGGAACTCCTACTTTAATGCAGGGGTCATTGAGATTGTAATTTGGAATTGAGGATCTTAAAGCTCTTTTCCAACCTAAATGATTCTATGATCGTATCAAAATAAGTCGTAGGAAAAGGCGGATGTCTCCTCATATTTGGGAAGGAAACATTACTGTGCATTTGCCCTTGTTGCTTATCTCTAAGAATTTACTGGTCATATTTTCTGGTATCTGTGGTTCCCTGTCTTCTTCAAAAATTTTGTTTGTTTGGAAGGTGAGCAACACTGGACTTTACTGGACAAAAAATGAGGGAAGTAGAATTCAAAAATAATTGTTTTTATTTAACAGACTGTTGGAAGCTTATTCATATAGAGAGGTTTTCAGCTTGACAGGAGCCAGTTCTTGTCCAAGATGCCCAGGCTACTACTTTGAAGTTAGATCCACCCCTGGCATTCCGCCTTGAAGCTTTCTAGTGTGCCAGGCAGATCAGCAGCAATAGAGCAAGCTATGGTGCCTGTTAGCTCATCTGAAGTGTGGTGTTAATCAGTCCAGGGTAACAAAGCTGTGTGTCTAGTTTTGTTTGCTTTTCTCAGAGCCTGATTTGGGAGATAAATATGCAGTCATACTGTGGTATTACAACCAGAAAGGGCAGTTCTGCTGTTATCCTTCAATCTGGCTAGTGAGTTCCTTCCTTTTCCATGCCTCAGATGCAGTGATTGTGTGTGGCCACAGGGTGATCTCGGATAAGATTGATGATCTGTCTGATGGGAGAACTTCTTCCTCTCTAGTTCATCCTCCCCACCCACTTGTGAGATAACTTGGGGCTTAGGGCAGCACAGTGGCTTGATCTTATGCAAGGGGGACATTAGGAATGAGCAGTGGGGAAAGAGAAGGAAAAGGAATGAGACTGACTTTTTCAGTGGCAGCTTGCAATAGAATGAGATAATTACAAAGTGAAGCAATACTTTTAAGTCCTACTGGCTGCTGTTAACATGGGAGAGTATTCACACACCAGCAACTCTGCCTCTACTGATAATTTAGGGTGTACTTGCTCACCTACTGGGTTATCTGGGTTATTCTAATCTTAACTTTCAGGGGCCAAATTCAGTGACTGTAGCATAGCACATAGTGACTGTGCAGTGGATTTATCAGACAACACCTTATTTGGGGCAGTATTGTAAGTGACAAGTGTAGCAATGTGCTGCTGGACAGGTGGCATGCTGTCTGGGTTCAGAGGTCCCGCATTTTATATCTAAACTGTGACTTCCTGTACATACCAATTTATTTATCAATTAAATTATAATTTATATACATTGCCTCATGTATTCTTATTATCATCTCTTATGTGTTCTTAGCTAATTACTTTTTTTTCCCCCATGTGTTTAAGCGCCAGTAATTCAAATGAATAATGTATCTGAATCTCTAGATGCTGTGCTTGAATGTCCTCCTGGTTTTGCTTTCTCTATATGCTACAGTGGGGGTCCAGGGCAGCCTTTTGTTCCTGCTCTGAGCTAAAAGGACTTTGCTCAGAAGATTGTTATTTTGTAGCTTTAAGCAGTCGTGTTTCTCAGTAATTTCACAGTTTGGCCTTTGCTGCACTAAAGTACATGTGATTTGCAGCTGTAAATTGGCTATCTAAGACCTAATGACTCTTTGTTTAAGTAGCATCTATCCCAGTATAACTTCCTCAGTTGAACCCATATGTATTAATTAATAGCCAGCCAATCCGTACACAAAGCCTGAAATTCCTTCTGTGCTGGCTAACTTGTCTAACTGATTTCAGTGTCCAGATGTTGTAGCAATGGACCAGTTCATCCCGGATATACTGACCATGTTCTGCTGGTAACCCTTGAATAAATGGGCTAGTCGGCTGTGTTCAGAGTCTGATGTTTAGGGGTCTGAGGATAAGATGGCCAGCCTGTAATTCCTTGGTTTATTTTTCCTGCTGTTTTTGAAGGTGGTGTCATAAGGGACATCCACTCATTGCTGTAGCTTTAAAGCTGAGAAGTAGCAGCCTTGGGTTGGCACTAGCCAGCTCCTGGGCACCTTTGGATGTGTCTCATCTGCTTCCATGGATTTGTATTTGTCCAGTTTATTAGAGTAATTCCTAACAAATTCCACTTTGCTGTAAGGCCAGAAAAACCCTACTAAAAACCGATGCAAAGAAGATGCGTGGGAGATTTCTCCATTGTTTGTCAATAGATTGACTACCCCATTTAGTAGCAGACACTACTGCTTTGTATGTCCTTATTAATCTGTTTCTGCTTTTCATATAGAGTCATAGAATGTTTAGGGTTGGAAAGGACCTTAAGATCATCTAATTCCACCCCTCTGCTATGGGCAGGGATGCCTCAGAACACCATTTCAGCCAAGGGCCTGTCCTTGACTGACTGCCAGGGATGGAGTATTTACCAGTTCATTGGGCGATCTGTTCCAGTGCTTCACCACCCTCACAGTAGAGGGCTTTTTTTTTTATATCTAATCTTTAACTTTTTTTTTTTTTCCTTCTAATATGCTTGGTTCGTTCAAGATGGTCTCCTGCTCTTCTTGCTCATTATCTTGCCGGTCAGGGAGGATTGTTTTCATACTTCGAGGTGGTTGCCCTTGGTGCTGAACCAGCTCTTCGAGGTCTGATTGCCCTTTGGGGAGCAGCATGCCCCGGGATCCCACTTACTAGTTCCTTTAACAATCTGAGGTTTGATGTCTGGAAATCTGGTTCTGCTACTTTCTTTTGTCACTTTCTTCCATACCTTAACCTCTACCATCTCATAATTGCTTGCCAAGGCTGCTGCTGGCATCCCTTAGGAGTTCTTACTCATGAGTAGCTGGACCAGTAGGACAGTCCCTGTAGTGGGCCTATACAACACATCCAGTAAAAATTATTACTGCTCACCCCTAGATATTCCTGTACCCTGCTGTGTTGCCCTCCCAAGAGGTATTGAGGTTGTTGACACCTCTGTGAAAAATGGCCTATGATCAGAGGCTTCTTGCAGTGCTGAGGATGACTTATGTACTTCGCCTTTTTGATAGGGTGGTTTGAAGCAGATGCCATGATGGCATCCACCTTTTGACCTATGAACTCAACAAGCTTAAGTTTTCTGTAGCAGAGCTGCATGTAGCTGTAAAGCTCAACCCTGTTTATCCTTCCTGCTTGTGTCTTGTGAGGAGCCTGCATCCATCTCTCACAGTGTTCTAGTTATGTGATCTATCCCATTCTGTCTCTAATTCCAGTAACTCTGTATAGCCTGTGCATAGCTGTGCACAGGCTGGCGGTTTTTCCTGTTTGCATCACAGGCTGTATACTTTTGTACATGGGGTTTCACCTGTCTGCCATACTTTATCTTGAAAGGAGTGAGAAAACCTCCTCCGGAATCCTTTGTGGTATGTGCTTCCCCATTCTCTGTTCCTCTGCTTACCTGATGCTTAAAGCTGCTCTCACTATGTTAGGAGGCCTGTTGGCAAAGTTGCTTTTGACCTCCTTTGTCAGGTAGGTGATGTTTTTCCCTAGTAGTCCTTCTTCCTCTTGGGATCCTGTGTTCATGAAAACACTAATGCTTTGCTGCTGTTAGCAGGTCTGCTGGTGGAAGGTGGTGATCTGCAGATGAATCTGCTTCTGCTTGAGGTTTTCTTCTTATCTGGCAGGATCAAGACCACGACCACACTGATTCTTGTCCACCTAACACAGGTTATTCAAGGTCTCCCTTGGTGATGCTGTCAATGCGGGTGGTATGAGCAGCTGCATAGCTTGTGAGCTAAGTGATCTGTTTGCAGATGTGATTTACATACTGGTAAAATTGTTTTTAAACTTTATACAACAATGAAAACTCAAATAAGAGTTTCCTGTTTGAAAGGCACATTGTACTGTTTTAAGTGACTTGTGGTAAGGACTTCCAATTGAAATTCTTGACCTTATTCACAATGCTTTGTCAGAAAAGGACTTTGAAAAACCAAACTAACTCAGTTGCTGCTCATCTCAGCTGTGTATAGACATGACAAATGCATGCCATTGTGCTACTGAATCATAATTAAAAATCTCTTTTCCCATGTTGCCTGTACTTGATACACTGTTGAAAAGACTCTGCATTACTTCCGAGGTTGTGCTCAACATCTTGTTAGCCAGTTTAGTACTTCATAGATGTTGTATAGCAAGCTGGAACTTGGTAGTGAAGAATAAGGGCGAAAGAGTCTGCCTTCCACATTCTAATCGGTTCTTGATTTTTCTAAGTTATTGCCAGCTTATATTGCCAGTTATATTGAGCATGTGACCACTGGAGATGCCTGAGACTTCCTGCAGCAGTTTTCCATATGAACCACTAGATATGTTTTAGATAAATCTATGCTGCTGCTAGGCTATGTTAGCCTAGCAACTTTCAAACTTTATTTTTTTCAAAGTTTTCAAGACTTTGATTTGTTAGCACCATCTTGAATTATCCAGTATGAAAATGCTTGTTTGAGGAGTTGGAGTTTGTCACATATGATAGCTAATAAGCATTACAAAAGGTACTGGGATTATGTTGTCAAAGCCACAAATCTAAAAAAAAAAAAACCCAACATTGATCATTACCTGTGCAGTGAATAATCATTGTTATGTTGTAAAATCACATTTTCCATATGATTATTTGCAGCATGACTTGGGCTCAGTAGGAAGGATGACACTTGCTGTCTCCCTTTGTATAGTTGGTATAATTGAGTAAAACTGGTAGCACTCCTGTGGTAGTGAGTTCTTATTCTGACCATTACTGTAATATTGAGATGTCCCTTTACTATAATGAAGGAGGAAGAACAGAAGGGAAGAAGGGATTATCTCCATTCGAGACGATTACTGAAAGTCTTAGATCAAACTTTTTCATTTTAAGTAACTTCAATGTCATGATTTAGTACCTCACTCAAGACATAGGTTGTGATTTTTGTTTGAAGAGAACTGTCTTCACATGTAGCATGCAGATCTGCTTAAAAATGTTGTCTGAAATGTAGTTACTCTGAAAGGTGAAGCTTAAGGGGAATGGCTTCAGGAGAGTGTTGTCTTATTGAAGTTCAAAGCAGGCAGTGGAAACCAGAATCTAACCTTGATGTCACGTTAAAGCTGCAAGTGTAGTAACTCTTTCTCCCTGAAGCTTTCTGCCTTATTTCGTAAGTTATACTTCAAATATTACAGGTGGGAAGGGTATTGTAGTAACTGTCATCTCCCTTGGTCATTTGCTCATCTCTTCTGCATCTCTGACTCTTTCTTAGTCCACCTTGTCTTTACATAAATGAAGGAGGTAGGCCAAGTATGTGATAACGATGAGGTCAGTGGTGGTAGAGCTTGATAACTTCAGGTGGAAGAATGATTATACTATGGTGCCTTTATTTGCCATGAAGTGGGTTTAGCCAATGTGCTTTGCTTGATCAGACTGTTTAGATACAGTAACCTGATACTTCCTGGAAGCATCAAGCTTAATTTGCATGTATTAGTGTAGAAAGAGCAGCTGGGAATGGATTTAGGCAGTTAGTACAGTTCAGCTGACCCAGAACCCTTCAGAGAGGCCCCTTAGGAAGGAGAATGTGAGCAGAGAACCCATAGGTAAGTTATCCCAGCAGTTGCATGGATTAGGTAGTGTGTGCTAGCCTATATAAATGCGCTTCTGGTTCTCCCTTGTGGATGACATCCATAGCCCATCAGACTTAAATCTGTGGATTAGCTGGTCTCCTAATAGATGTGTAACACCTGAATTTGCTGTGATCTGCTTTGCTGCAAATTTCCATTTTTAAAGATTGGCTTCATTGCTAACATTTTTATGTAGGCTGTAGTGTTGCTCACCTTTATCATTCACATCAGTTTTAATCTATAGCTTGCATGTGGTTTTGATGATGAAAGATGTGAACCTGCTTCATGGCCGACAGCTGACTGATATTTAGAGGGTAGCACCAGCCCATCAAAGGGACTCAGCATACAGGATTGGAATTAGCCAAAAATACTGAGCAGATAAATGTTCCACAGGATTTTAAGTGAGGATATTGACACAACTGGATGTTGGAAACAAAGTGGAAAGATAATTACTGTGAAATTATACTAAGGTCCAAGGTATAGAACATGCTATACTCACAGAATGGTGCTGCATGTTTAAAAGCTCAGAATAAGATAACTGTTCTAACAGAAAACATAATATGGTTTGATCAGGAATAGTACAGTATAAGAACCATACATCCAGGCCAGAACAGCAATACTGACTAGCATATCCCTAGTATTAAAAAATAATTTTCTTTTAATTTTTCTGTGTGGTAGTTATCAATGGCGTTACTTGTATGCCAACATCAAACCACTTGTTAGACCTAGAGAGTACTGGATATTAAGTAGATGGCAGGCTGTGTGCTATGATAAGGTGTATTATGGCCTGAGTCTATACTTGGCTGTTTCCTTTGTGAGTTGAAGGTCACTTGTAGGGGCACAGGCACTACACTACCTACCTTCCTTGGCAACCTGTTACAGTGTTTGCACACCTCCGCAGTGAGAAAGTATTTTCTGATGTTTGGAGGGAGCCTCTTATATTTCACTGTGTGCTCACTGCCTCTGGTCCTGTCACTGGGCACTGCTGAAAAAGGCCTGGCTCTGTTCTTTTTGCACGTTTCCTTCAGATATTTGTATGCATGAGAAGATGGCTTTTGAGCTTTCTCTTCTCCAGGCTCAACTCTCCCAGCACTCACAGCCTTTCCTCATAGGAGAGATGTTCCAGTCTCATGATAGTATCTGGGCCCTTTGCTGGGCTCTCTCAAGTGTTCCTGTGTCAACCCTGTACTCTTGAGCCCAGAAATGGACCCTGTACTCCAAGTGCAGCCTCACCAGTGCTGAATAGAGGGTAAGGATCACTTCCCTCCACCTCTGTCAGCACTTTTATCTCATGCAGCCCAGAGTACCATTTACCTTCTTTGCAGCAGAACAAAATACTTAAATACCATTAATATTGTGCAAAAACATCTGCAGAAGACAGTTTTGGTCTATGGAACCAATGTAACTAAAACTGTCTGTGCAATACTTTGTATGTCCAATACGGGAAGAAAGGGTCTGTGTATGGCTCAGCTGCTAGACTGCTATGGTTAAATAGTTTGTGGTTTTGGAAGTAAATTTTTTTTTGAGAATTTTGTAATTGTGTGTTTTCAGTAGCATGGATAGGTGGTGTCTGCTCTGCACAAAGCTTCAATTGCACAATAATCATCAGATTATTGCACAGTAGTGTTCAGTATGACAATACATCATTTTCTGAGAAGGTGATCTTGT
Organism: Agapornis roseicollis; assembly: GCA_002631895.1. NCBI lineage: Eukaryota > Metazoa > Chordata > Aves > Psittaciformes > Psittacidae > Agapornis > Agapornis roseicollis. Next base: position 1,369 of record NDXB01000392.1, on the reverse strand, counting down.
TGAGGGAAGGTGAGTATACTTTTGGCTTGTTGAATAAGGCTGGAAATTAATTTTGTCCTAAATATTATAAGATATTAAAACTAAACGTTGTGTCTGTGTATTATTATGTATATACTTGTCAGCATTTAGCAGTAATATAAGGAGGAGTGACTGCATCAGGTTATACAGATGATAAGTGTGATAAAACACGACTTGTGCTCTCTGCTTACTTCTTAAAGGTGATGATCACCCCTATGAGCTTCTCTGACCACTAGATGTATTTTGATAATACTTAAATTACTTCTGTAACATGTAGCCATGCTATAGCTTTCCTTTATTGGTGGTCTCTAGATGGTGCATCAGGTTGCAGTACTCTACAACTCACTCTTGCTGGATTCTCAGGCCATAGCTTTGTTAACTTTTTGGTATGGGTACCAAAAGGTTACCCTAGCCTTTTGAGAGCTGGATTTTGGCATGCATCTGCAAAAGCACTTCTGTATCCAGAGCTAATCCAAAGGTATCTATGTGGTTTAACCACTAATTTTTCAAGAACTAAAACTAGGGGTTGAGCTCATTAGGAATACCGTTTACTGAAGAGGGACCTTCTCTGAGGACCTTTCTAATCACATAGAATCATAGAATAGTTAGGGTTGGAAGGGACCTTAAGATCATCTAGTTCCAACTGCCCTGCAATAAGCAGGGACACCTCACACTAAACCATGTCACTCAAAGCTTCATCCAATCTGGCCTTGAACACTGCCAGGGATGGAGCACTCACAACCTCCCTGGGCAACCCATGCCAGTGCCTCACCACCCTCACAGTACAGAATTTCATCCTTATATCCAATCTAAACCCCTCCTGTTTAAGTTTGAACCTATTACCCCTTGTCCTGTCACTACAGTCCCTAATGAAGAGACCCTCCCCAGCATCCCTGCAGGCCCCCTTCAGATACTGGAAGGCTGCTATGAGGTCTCCATGCAGTCTTCTGTTCCCCAGGCTGAACAGCCCCAACTTTCTGAGCCTGTCTTCGTATGGGAGATGCTCCAGTCCCCCGATCATCCTCGTGGCCCTCCTCTGGACTTGTTCCAACAGCTCCATGTCCTTTTTATGTTGAGGATACCAGAACTGCACACAATACTGCAGGTGAGGTCTCACAAGAGCAGAGTAGAGGGGTAGGATCACCTCCTTCAACCTGCTGGTCACTCTTCTTTTGATGCAGCCCAGGATACGGTTGGCTTTCTGGGCTGCAAGTGCACACTGAAGCCAGCTCATGTTCATTTTCTCATTGACCACCACCCCCAAGTCCTTCTCTGCAGGGCTGCTGTCAATCTCCTCTTTGCCCAACCTGTAACTGTGCCTGGGATTGCTCTGACCCAGGTGTAGGACCTT
>NDXB01000391.1:87642-104006 GCA_002631895.1 Agapornis roseicollis | reverse complement strand
CTCTTTGTTTCTGCTGGCCACACCATTCCTAATACAGGCCAGAATGCCATTGGCCTTCTTGGCTTCCGGACAGGATGATATCAAGTGAAGATGGCGGGAACTACTCACTGAACTCAGAAACAAAAAAGAAGTCTACAGTAGGTGGAAGCAAGAGTAGGTGAACCAAGAGGAGTCCAAAGTTACTGTCTGATCTTGCTGGGATAGAATTAAGGAAACCCAAAGGAGAAAAAGTAAGATAAAATCTCACTTCAAAGATGATCTGTGTCGTATCCTGGAGTCAGACAGGTGCTCCCAGGAACAGTCTGAGATATTGTATAGATGGTTCGTGTGGAGAATTCAGCCTATTTAGAAAAGGGAAAGTAAGGTAGCATGGGAGTCTCTGGGAGAGAGATTTATATATATTATAAACCTTTTTATATAATAGAGAAGTAAAGGAGCTTAATATGCAACCACTTTGAGCAGCCAAAGAATGCTGTGAATTTCTATTTTAGCAAATAGATGATGATGCTTTCTGTTCTTTCAGATTTTTTACAGACATTTTTATAACTTTTCAGATTATAAATTAACATTACAGTTTCCTGGGTTTGCACTTACTGATTTCTCCAGTTTCTAGGTACCTCTGCTGTGCTTCAAAGAAGCCAGCTGCACTTATCAAGGATGCTTCTGGTTCCAATGTCTAGCTCCAAGGCTCACAGCCCCAAGTCTGGCAGGCAATTTTCTTGTCAATATTTTTCAACAGACATTTTCTTTTCCTCAGTAATTTTCCCTTCTTTCTCAGGTTTGACTGTTCTTTTTGACTGACTTTTTGACTGTTCATATCATAAATGTATGACATATACTTCATAAAAATACCTAATTCTATTAAATTTGTATCAACAAAATGATATTATTATATTTATTTTACAGTCAGGGACATATAGCAAGTTAGGAAAACTGTTTTACAGCAAGAACTAAAGAGACAGATTTCCCAAGTTTTAATCTTGTACATCAAAGGAAGTTCCATGTGTTCCATGTGTTGAAAAAGCTTCTCAAGACAGTTATTATTTTTATTTCTTTTTATGACCTTATACCTAAAAGTTATATATAAGAGTCAATCTACATGTGGCGACATTTCGAAACAGAATTCTATTAGCTACTATTTTGCTGTAAACAACATAAGGAATGGTATCAATGTCATGAGAAATAGTAGTATCTTTGAAAATATTTGAAGTATTCCTGCAGATTGGTATCAAAAAATATATATGCTGAAGCTGGCTTGCTTGTTATCTCTAATTATCCCTTAAATGCTCAAATGCCTGCTTCCTTGATGAAGCTAAATCTTTGATAATGTTATTCATCTATTACTTCCATTAAATGTTATATCTCAGGCTTAAATACTTGTGAAATTGCTGGGCAAGATTTTCAAGGCACAAATAGTGTTTATTACACTCTGTCATCTTGCTTTGACAACTCAATAATTTCAAATGGCAAGCCTTCCCATTGTTGGAATCAGTTAATGTGTTATCCATAAAATCCTATTTTTATACCAGTATATGGTGAAATTCTCTTCCTCATATTTTATTTGTAATAATAGTCCCTACCTTAGTTAACTTTCTTTTTATGGTAACCCATATGCCCTTTAATATTTTACCAAGTTTTTTTAGTTTTATTACTCAAAAGGAGCATTTTATCATTAAGTGTGCCCATAGAAAACATGCTGTCAGAGCAATGTACCAAACTACGTTACTTTCTGATGGAAATATGGATTCTAGTGAAAACCTTGATGTGAAATCTATTTATTGTTTCTGTATTTGTGGACCTTTAAAGACTTTTGGAAAAATTACAATAAAATAGCAGTAATAAAGTAGTTTAACAACTCACCCACATTTATATAACACTCTTCACAAGGAAATTAAAGTAATCATTCACAGAATATGCTGCATAATGATTAAAAGCTAAATATCACTCATTTTAAACTTAAGTGCTTGAAATTTAAAACCAGCTTGCTAGGGTGTTTAATATTCAGAAATACTTGATAACTATGATAGAAATATGGTCTTCATAATTTTCTCCTATAAAATGCATGAACACAAAACCACAGAAAAGACACCTGTGAAAATGAACCATTTAATGAATGAAGTTACTTGATTTTGGTCTGTTCATAAGCTTAATATCGATCATTTTAGGAACCTGAATGTTGAATCTTCACATGAAACAGGTACCTTAGTTTATAGCATATGCTTATGGAAAATTCCACACTTTGGGGACCTAGAAGTCTTTTCCCAGCTATACTTTGTACAGTATCAAACTTACTGCATTCATGGAAATGTGAATATGTATGCTGTTTGAGAGAATTAAAACATTACCATTACTACAATATGAATTACCACTTTATAGTATATAAACTGTGATCATTTTACCAGTAAAAAAGTGATGCCAATTCATATTACTTTGATACAGTGAACCAAGAGAAACAGAAATCGAGACAAAATTGTGCTATAAAATAAAATATTGAAACATTTTATGTTCTTGGAGGAACAATAAGCCAGGTTAAAAGGTGTGGTGAAGAATGCCATTTATGATAGTGCCTTATCACCTGAGGATAAAGATCTTTGGTAGGAAAGGTTGACTCATTCCCTCAAGCTGGAGAAAATATTCCTAGAAATAATAGTCTTTCATAAGGGCTTTGTGAACAATCTTCCTCATCATGGCTCCCCGGGACACCAAAGCCCTCAGCTGCACTGCTGCATTATTTCTAAGCTGGTCTCAAGCCACAGCAGACAAACACCCAGGGGATGGGGATGCAGCCAGGGCCTTGGCAGCAGCCACCCTTCTCAACAAAGATTGTTGTCACTTCTTACACAGATCCAGAGGCACTTGATATGAACCCCCCTGGTTGTAGCAGGAACACGCATGGTGCCTTCTGGTTCCCAGGCCAACTCAGAAGTCACCATAGGATATTTCAGAGGCTGTGGAATAATTTAGTTTGTGCCCACCACAAATGAGTCACCAGATGCAAAGAAACCAGCTCAGGTGTCTCCAGACAGGCTGGGGGTGAGCCTTCAGTAACACTACCATTGAGCTGACTCTGAGAAGAGACAATCAAATCTCCAGGATCAGAGATGTTTCTAGTAACATCTAAACCTGAAATGTCTCCATACCTTTCCTGTGTTACGCTTGAAAGATTTTGGTGTTATTTTTTTTTTTATTCTGTGTCACCTTAGGATATATAATTAAGTTTACCACTGACAGCAGACCTCCTACTTTCAGAGATCTGGAGAATGGAGCTCTCAGTCTGGAAACATTATCATGACTTGGCAGTGGTGCTTCTGCACTTTACCTGCACATAAATTTGTGTGCTAAAGCTCTGGTTATGTATCTTCATGCAGGTAGTTTAACTGTAATTGGTCGATAAGGGTAAGGTAATGACAAAGATTCCTGCTCTGTGGTGTTGAACATTTTACTTCAGGAAGTATGAATTTTTTGTGAAAAGGAGATGGAACTAGAGGGGCTGGAGGCACAGCTTCTGCGTGGCTAGCAGTTTCTTTGGGTCCCCCCTGCCCAAATACTTGCTACAGTCAATGACAGCCATTATTTATGATGTACATAGCTGCTGACAGCAATATGCAATCATATCAGAAAAGACAGATTTCCTACTGTGTTATAGTAAGGTTTAGCAATATTTGAAAGAAATTATCCTGAAAGCCTAGATGCAGAGTAAAATTCAGCTATGCAAGCATATTAGGTAGTTTTTTTCTGTATCTGCATAACACTACCATAACCACTATTCAGGGTTGGGGTCTAAGATGTTTACAAGCAAAGAAACAGATAGAAAAGGTTGTAAAAATCTGTGTTTGCAGGTTCTAAGGGCTAAAAAATTTTTCCAGTAGTTAAAATGGAATAAAGTACTTTACATATATCTAAATAACATTGAATTGTATTCTTCTTAAAGTAGACAAATTCCCAACAGAGAAAATTGGATTACTTGTGACAGAGGATATTGAGGATGATGTTAAAGTAAAAGATAGATAGATAGATAGATAGATAGATATAATATTTACAATATATTTGTGAAACAGGTCTCCATCTTGTTGGTATCACATAGCATATCTGCATATGAATTAGAACTCAGATTTTCCTGAGTCCTTCCAAATGTGTAATCACTGTATCAGAGCTGCTAGTCTATCTGATCCATAGAAGAGATTTTCAATATCCAAGACAGGCCTACTAGTACTTAATTTTGTGTCAGTTTTCATGTCATAAAAACCAGGATACCCTCTTTCCTCCTACCTGTTCTATTTATTTCATTTTGGTTATGAGCTGTGTTGTTTATGCTCTGTCATGCTCCTTGCAATAGAATTATGAAGTATTCAGGAAGCAATGGGGAAGCAAACTTTAAAACTTGCTTTTAAATGCTTTGTGTCCCCAGGCAACAGGGGAGGGCTGTGCTCAGCTGTCAGTGCCATGGCAGGGCTCATCAGGCAGTGGCCTGATCTTCGTGATCTTCAGGACCCTTTTTCCTCAACCCAGACTGAAGCTGGTGACACCTTTCTGTGGCTTCCTAAACCCCCATCCATTGCCTGCCTTTTAGGTACTCCATGGGAGGAGGTGGCAGGTGCCTCAATGTCTCATGACAGAAGTAGCTGCTGTTGCCCCCACTCCATGCTAGTCACTGGCCCTAGCTGCATTGTGGTGCTTCCCAAGCCAGTGGCAATTCCAATGGGCAATGACTTCCACAGGAGTGCCACAGGGGGGAACTGGCTGCAACTGGCTCCAACCAGCTCCATGTAATTCACATAAATTATGCATTTCCCACATTATAAAACAGAACAGAAATGTTCATATATTGGAGATTTTTTTAGAAGGAAATAATGTGGAAAGGAAAACAGGTAGGCAGGACAAAGGCAGAGACTTATTGAAAACATAATTTCTGGTTCTTACCAGAAAGGCCATCAGGGGCTCTTGATGCTCTGTGCATATTTAATGATTTAAGATTTATGAGTCAAATTTGGCCCTGAAAATGCTAGCTGCAGAATGTTTTTAGAGAACATTGTTTCCCCTTAGATTTTATAGTAAGGGTGCTTCAGGCTCAAGAATTTGATGAAATTACACTGTACTGAGTACATAAGTAGATTTATGAGCAATGGACACAATAGTTTCTTATGCCTAAGCATCTGCTGGTTGGCTTTTTTGTTGTTGTTATTTGTTTTGTGGATTTTTGTGGCACTTTTTCTTTACCTTTTTCTTTTTTTTTAATTAAAAAGAATTGTATTTCCATACATTTACATTGGTTTTATTCAAGATTGTTTTAACAGTATCATATATGCTGCAGTTCTCAGCAGCAGAAATTGGATCACAGGGGCAAAAATTATTCAAAAAAATCTTATTCATACGCAATGGCTTGTATCTTTTCTAACAGCTACTGTCTTTTGTGGCACTCCTAAAAGGCTAGTGACCTTGAGAGCCCTGACTCACTCCTAGCTCTGCCTGGAATGAGAAAAAATTGGGAGATTACTGATGAGGGAACAAACAATAGAGTAATCATTAAAATTTGTTTTCCTTGGGACCACAGTTAAATAAACAAAACCCACTGTCTTTAACATACTCCACAGGCAATGCTTGCTGCAAAATCAGATGGTTTGAATTAACATAATGATAGAATCATAGAATAGTTAGGGTTGGAAAGGACCTTAAGATGATCTAGTTCTAACACCCTTGCCATAAGCAGGGACACCCCACACTAAACCATGCCACACAAGGCCCTGTCCAACATGGCCTTAAACACTGCCCGGGATGGAGCATTCGCTACTTCCTTGGGCAACCCATTCTAGTGCCTCAGCACACTAACAGGAAAGAATTTCTTCCTTATATCCAAACTAAACTTCCCCTGTTTAAGTTTGAACCCGTTACCGCTTGTCCTACCACTACAATCCCTAATGAAGAGTCCATCCCCAGCATCCCTGCATCCCCCCTTCAGATACTGGAAGGCTCAGGTCTCCNCTACCACTACAATCCCTAATGAAGAGTCCATCCCCAGCATCCCTGCATCCCCCCTTCAGATACTGGAAGGCTGCTATCAGGTCTCCATGCAGCCTTCTCTTCTCCAGGCTAAACAGCCCCAACTTTCTCAGCCTGTCTTTTTATGGGAGATGCTCCAGTCCCCTGATTATCCTCATGGCCCTCCTCTGGACTTGTTCCAACAGCTCCATGTCCTTTTTATGTTGAGGACACTAGAACTGCACACAATACTCCAAGTGAGGGCTCATGAGAGCAGAGTAGAGGGGCAGGATCACCTCCTTCGACCTGCTGGTCATGCTCCTTTTGATGCAGCCCAGTATATGGTTGGCTTTCTGGGCTGCAAGCACACATTTATTAGGTTTTCAGTCTATGAGAGGAAAGCATATTCTCAAAGAATAGTGACTTGTTATCAGTCCCTCTAGGAAATACTTTTATGACATAAAGGTGAGCTTTTACTAAACACAAGTATTAAACACAAGTATACCTTTTGACATTTCTTTCGACAGTTAAGCTAATGAAAGCCGTAAGTAGTGACTGATTTAAGATCCTGAATGGCTAGCAGAACTCCACTTTTAGATTTCATCAATAACTATAATTAAATAAAATAGTCTAATCAATTTAATATTAAAAATAAATTGAATAGTAGTAAGGGTGACATTTTTATATATTTGTTGCCATGAGTTTTGTTACACAAAATTAGATATTGGTTTGGAGGTGGGAGAATCAGGATATGAATTGTGTAATTTAGAAAAGTTTGATGAGAAGCAGCAGAGGCAAAAACTTCTATTAACCATAGTCATGGAACAATTTGAGATAGAAGGGACAGAAATGGTGCTGGAACAGATGTTCTCATTCAGAAAAAGAGTTCTTGAAGCTCAGAGAAATTAAAGGGCTTAAAATTAGCCTATTTAGTTATTCTATACACTGAAAAATACCCATTTAGCAAACTCATCCCTTTCCACCCTTCCTCCCTTACTCCCATTCCAAATACACACAACAGAAATTTTAATTTTAATGAATAAATCATAGCTTTCAGTAAGGCCTGAATCACAGTATCATCCTTCTTTAATTTAACACTACTGCTATTGAGAACCAAGCAAACTTTAACAAAGCCAGAGACAAGATGGGCTGTTGAGAAGAAGAATACATTACTCATTGTATCAGAAGGAGAAATTCTAACTATCAGCAGAAAAAAATAGAAGCAATAGTGGTTTAAAAAAGAAAGAGTGACAGCATTACTCTAGCTGTCAGTGTGTCTTCTGTATTATCTCCATATATTATGTGAATATGTTCACAGAAAATAGGTGCTCTTCCAGATGTGCAGATAAATATTAGATAGGAAGTGTCTTGATGATTAAAGTACAACCCAGAGATATAAACACACGCAACAAAAGGATATTCAAGAACAGGCTGAGTCACAACAGCAAAACAGTGTCAGCTGTTATCTCATTGGAAATTCCCACTATTAAGACAAAACTCTTTTCTTTTTTTTTTTCTTTTTTTTTTTTTATGTATTGATTGCAGAGATTAAAGTCATAGAGCTGTAAAATAAAATGCTGATGAAACAATAAGTTGCACTGTTCCTTATGCATCCTTTTTGAAGGCCAATACTGGACAGTATCCTGAACTTAATGTGTTAAATATGCTGCTTTAGGAACAAAAACCAATCAGAAGTCCTCATTTGTAAGAAAATCCAAAAATCATTGTTGCCTTAAGATGCTGGTGATTGCACTTATCATAATGCCAAGTATTAAATATTTGAATGAATGAAAAATTATATCTTTAAAATATCATACATTTCTACTTCACTGTTCCACAGGCAGCTTCTAGCTTATTTTTGTCTCTCAGAGAATGATTTCCTGGCTGTCTAAAACCTTTTGATAATATTTTCACACTAATATTCTAAGCCTTTTTCTGGGAAATGCCATGCTTTGGTAATAGCATCCAGACTAAGAATGTTCCTTTCCTTAAAGCTTATAGTTAATTACAGTGACTGAAACTTGCACAATTTATTCGAAGTTATTTGTTCAATCTTGATGATTTCATTCTATCTATGCACAGCAAAGAAGACAAATTTACTGCAGCAAACTGGCTTCAGAGGATTTTTTTAATTCAATATCATGTTGCTCCCATGGAAATGGGAGTAAAATACACCTAGTTAATGCATTATCACAGAATATTAAGCCACATACAATTTATTTCATTTTATGCTGGTCTGAAACAGTAATGCATGTATTTCTGCATGTAAGACTGAAGCTTGTGCCCGTGAACACTAATGTATTTTGTAACTTAGAGGGATCTAGATAAGGAAACAGTTCAAGAGGTTGAATTATAATAGTCAGTATTCTAATCTGAACTGAAAGTGTCTGCCTCAAAGAGGTATACTTGTCTGAAGATAGAAAATGAGTTAATCTCTTGGTTTTATTTTTTATAGTACCATAGTGTATTTGAAAGACTTTTTTTAAAAAATTAATATCATATTGCAGTTCATTATATACTGTTTTCATTTTCTACATTACAGACCATATTCAAAGAAAGAATTGCTGTCATTCTTTATAAATTAAAATCCCCAAAAATAGAACAAATAAAAAATAAGGAATATTTTTGGAAATTTCATATGGTCAGTACTGTAAAAGTGTCCATACCAAACATTATGATCATAGCTGTGTTCATAATACTGTAAAATTATAAAGGTATACATATGGAACGTGCATATTACATTGTTGAAAAATAAGCAAATAAATAACGATCTACATTTACTGCTAGGAAACTGCATAGCATTTGCAATGAAAGAAAATTTGACAAAGATAGGCAAATTTAGTAGAGTGATGTGATAAATTACTCAGACATGTCGATGACAACAGTTCTTTTTATAGAAAAAAAGAAAATGAGTCACCTTTCAGAACAATAAGGCTATATTTTGATCCTGAGTGATCTTGGATGGAATTTTAGTGATCTTGATTAAGATGAAACTGAACATGACCTCTTAGGACACCTCTGCAGAACACAATACAGTCCAGAGTTAGCTCAATTTTAACCACTTCTAGTTTTTTCAATATTGACAATTAAGGCATTAATAGTTACAGATACACTGTCTGCTAGCAAGACAAATGATCAGATAAATAAAAATAAATAATTGCTAACTGGTGAGATGGCATTCAATTCATTGCAGTTGCTTTGCTTCTTTCCAAATTTGTTTCTCAAAATTGCAATGGCAGTAAATGGCTTAAGCAAATGGAGAATGATTATAAACATATTGTGAAATTATTATACTCAGATATGTCTTATTCCCCAGTGTGAGGAAGATTTGACAACCTAGCATCTGAACATGTCTTGATTAGAAAGGACAAGATACTTTTTTGTGAACTGAGATGTGATACAGTCAACACTAGGTGTATTGGGGTTTCATGGAAAGGTTTTGGTAGCAGGAAGGCTACAGGGATGACATCAGTGGTAAGAGGCCATGAACCGCCCCCATGTCTGACAGAACCAGTTCCAGCCATCTCCAAGATGGACCCACTGACCGCCAAAACTGAAACAATCAGCAACATTGGTGGCACTTCTGTGAGAACATATTTTAAAAAAGTTAAGAACTGCTGCAAAACAACAGCTGGAAGAGAGAAGTGACAAAATGTGAGAGAAAAAGCTCTGCAGACACTAAGGTGAGGGAGGAAGCAGGAGACGGAGGTGCTCCAAGCACCAGAGCAGCATGGTGAAGACTGTGGTGAGGCAGGGTGATGGAAACTGCTAAGTGATCTTGTCCTTATCGCAAAAGTGTTAAAACAAATTTTGAAAAGTTATCTGCAGGGACAAACTAACCTTGTGTTTTATTCAATCCTTGTGGGGTTGTTCAGGAAGATTTTGGAGTTAAGTACATGGAAAGCTATTTGTGTGCTAAGTTATGTATAAAATGATTCACTTAATAATGCATGTGCCTTTCTAGAGCATCTTGACCAGGAAAAGCAAATAAGCATGTCTGGAATGATAAAGCATGTAAGCATTTTATAAATTGTAAATGAACAGAGGCTTGACTGACAGAAAGACATTTTGAACTCTAAAGAGATTTGTGGGTAATGAATGCCTCCTTGGAAAATATTCAGAAATCAATAGAGCTCTGGAGGAAGTTAAAGAAATTGTTTCATTCATGTCAAAACCTCTTATGAGAAAAAAAGAAAAACGGGTTTTGTGTCCTCTGAGCTATTCCTGAAACATACTGTTTGCTGGTGAAGCAGAAAACAAGCAGGGAAGTGTCACATAAAACTGACTGTACACTTGGAAATAATAGGTGGCCTAAAGAATCATATCAACTTTATTAATATATGTCTCTTAACTTGCTGCACATTATTATATCCTTAGATCTTTCAGTCATACGGCTCAAAATGTCTGAATCCTTGTCTCAGTTTCTAAAATTTCTACATTTGATCTCCCCTCTTTTTCATTTAGACCCATAATAAAGATCTTGCTTAGTGGACTTCATAAATGATCTATATGGGAATTGCGAACACATCTAAAAACTGATACCCCAAATGACAATGTCTTAAGAAACAAATGCATGGAAGTCAGTGTATTCAAAGGAATTACTTTCACAATACATTTTATCAATTAATTTAGACTTCACAAGAATGCCAGCTGTATTTGTGGTTTTGCATTTTTAACTTTTGTAACACAAACTAGCTTGTGATATAAGAATATGATTTGAACAACAAAATGAAGAAAATTTCCAGTCTCATGTATCAGCTTGGCTTGGCAGCAATAAAATAATGTTGCTTTGTGCTTTAAGGTCTGTAATAACTAATATATTTGCAAAGGGGATAATACTTATTTCTATAAAGATTAAATGTTTATGCTTGAAGAAAAAAACAATAATAAAAAATTGCTTGAGGAAAATGAAAAAGAAAACTCAAAAAAGACAACAGAAGAACTGCTGGAGAGTCTTCTCAATATTTTCTTAATTTTAAGACAGAAAATATGAGGAAACTTCTGAAAAATAGCCAAACCCCAAACCAAAAACTTTGTGAGAGACATACAGGTAATTCATTTAAAGAAGGCATTTAACTTCTTTTTTGCGTCTACTGCTCTATCTTCATAATTTACAGTTATAGCAAGAAGTAGGAGTATTAAATTATGTTGCAATGGTGTATTAAAAAGAGCTCTAAGTCGCAAAGATTTTGCTACATACAGCAACTGTAAAGTTGGTTTGCCTAAACCAGGAGTCATATTTATTTTAAAACATTTAAAATTAAATTAAAACACTTAATAAAAGAAAATGCAACTTCTGCACTTCTGTATATGCTGTCCTGATTTTCTGTACAAACTTCTGAACCAATTACCTTTTGAATATTAACTGTCTTCTACATCCTCATCTGTTCTTCACAATCTGCAGTGTAGTTATCTATATCAGAGCTTGAAATTTAGATGGCACTTAAATTCAATGGCAAAAAATGGTACTCATCAGGAATGATTCACCAGACCTATTTTAGCTGTTTATGTAAATATGAAATCAAAGTCATTCTAGAAGTTTCTGCGTCTGCCTTTTAACCATAAAGGGAGTTTAGAGAGTGAGTTTAAATGGTGACAGCTACTTTTTAGGCTTCTCAAGTCATACATAATGAACTTCTTTATCAGGAATTTATCTCTGTACTGTTGTGAGGTAGCTATTGTTTATATTATTCAGAAATTATCAATGGCTATGATAGACCTTTTGAAAAAGGTTAAAAACTTTATTACTTTTGCATAAATTGCATATAAATCAAAATCTGGGTTTTTTTCCCCCGTTTTCTACAACAGCTGTTTATCTCCTCTCTCTTTCATTTAATGGAAATGTTGGTGTTTCTGTGTCTACATAAAGGGGTTTTCCACGTATTTTTTTTTTTCAGCTCATGAGTGCTCTCAATTGCCTTCTACTTCTCCATAAATACACTTGCACAGAGATACACATGAGCACAAAAAAAAACCCACATGTACTTTCTGCTAATTAAATATAGTGTCTCTTACAGTTCTCAACAATTTTTTTGAAAAGTACTTTTTTTTATATTTTTCTGTCTGCTTGAACTAGGAGAGTGACTATGCACTATGACAGTGATTGCATATATTTACATTTACCTAATGATATTGTTAACCATACATATGTAAAGAATAATATCTTTCTATTTTTGTGATTGTTAGATTTCCACTAATTATGTCTAATATTGACAATAATTGTTATAGACATTTTGCCTAATATTACCCTTGGGTCTTAAATATGTACACAACAAATTTTAGTGAAAATCATCATTCAAAAGGACACCATATTGAATTATTCAAATTTTGTATTTGTTAGAAGTTGTCATCTCTTCTTTTTTCAAATTTCTTCATTTTTATCCCTATTATGTAAAATTATTTCTGGAAAATTATTCAGTAAGTTAGCATGCGTGCTTCAATGTTCACATTCAATTAGTTACTCAAATATATTTTAAAGACTTATTACATAAAATAGAATTTAATGAGATGCCATTAAATCTTCAAATGTCATAATAATAATAACATATCTTTAAATAATGAGAATTTTTAAAAAGCAAAAATATTTCAGAAAACAAAGCAAATTTTACAAAACTTCATAGAATCATAGAATAGTTAGGGTTGGAAAGGACCTTAAGATCATCTAGTTCCAACCCACCTGCCATAAGCAGGGACACCCCACACTAAACCATGCCACACAAGGCTTCATCCAACCTGGCCTTAAACACTGCCAGGGATGGAGCATTCACAACTTCCTTGGGCAACCCATTCCAGTGTCTCACCACTCTAACAGGAAAGAATTTCTTCCTTATATCCAATCTAAACTTCCCCTGTTTTAATCTGTTACCCCTCGTCTTATCACTACAGTCCCTAATAAAGGGTCCCTCTCCAGCATCCTTATTGTTCCCCTTCAGATACTGGAAGGCTGCTATGAGGTCTCCATGCAGCCTTCTGTTCTCCAGGCTGAACAGCCCCAACTTTCCCAGCCTGTCTTCATACCGGAGGTGGTCCAGTCAACCAATCATCCTCATGGCCTTCCTCTGGACTTATGATTTCAGTAAAAGCAATCTAAAAACATAGAATCATAGAATAGTTAGGGTTGGAAAGGACCTTAAGATCATCTGGTTCCAACCACCCTGCCTTGGGCAGGGACACCACAAACTTAACCATGTTACTCAAGTCATCCAAGACTCAGTCCAGCCTGGCCTTGAACACTGCCACGAATGAAGCATTCACAACTTCCCTGGGCAATCAGTTCAAGTGCCTCAGCTCTCACAGTAAATAACTTCTTATATCCAGTCTAAACTTTCCCTGTTTTAACCCATTAAACCTTGTCCTAACACTACAGACCCTAATGAAGAGTCCATCCCCAGCATCATTATAGGTCTCTGAAGGGGGAAGGCTGCTGTGAGGTCTCCACACCAGCCTTCTCTTCTCAAGACTGAACAGCCCCAACTTTCTCAGCCTCTCTTCGTACAGGAGGTGCTCCAGTCCCCTGATCATCCTCGTGACCCTCCTATGGACTTGTTCGAACAGTTCCATGTGCTTGTTATGTTGAGGACACCAGAACTGCACACAATACTCCAAGTGAGGTCCCCAGAGAGCAGGATTACCTCCCTCGACCTGCTGGTCACACTCCTTTTGATGCAGCCCAGGAGACGGTTGCCTTTCTGGGCTGCAAGTTCACACTGAAGTTGTCTCATGTTCATTTTCTCATCGACCACCACGACCCCAAGTCCTTCTCCGCAGGGCTGCTCTCAATCTCCTCTTTGCCCAACCTGTAGCTTTGCCTGGGATTGCTCCAACCCAGGTGGAGGACCTTGCACTTGGCATGGTTAAACTTCATGAGGTTGGCATCAGCTCACCTCTCAAGCATGTCAAGGTCCCTCTGGATGGCATTCCTTCCCTCCAGCGTATCCACCGAACCATGCAGCTTGTTGTCATTGGCAAAGTTGCTGAGGGCACACTCAATCCCACTGTCCATGTCAGAGACAAAGATGTTGAACAAGACCGGTCCCAACACTGATCCCTGAGAGACAGCACTTGTTACTGATCTCCAGCCGGGCATTGAGCCATTGACCACAACTCTTTGCTTTCAACCATCTAACCAGTTCTTTATCCACTGAGTGGTCCACCTATCAATTTGATGTCTCTCCAATTTAGAGATAAGGATGTTGTGTGGGACAATGTCGAACACTCTGCACAAGTCCAGGTAGGTGACACCAACTGCTCTACCCCTGTCCATCTGTTCTGTAACGGCATCATAGAAGGCTACCAAATTGGTGAGGCAGGATTTCCCCTTAGTGAAGCCATGCTGGCAGTCACAAAGCCCTTTGTTGGTTTTCATGTGTCTTAGCAAGCCTTCCATGAGATTCTGCTCTAAGATTTTCCAGGCAGAGAGGTGAGACTGACTGGTCTGTAATTTCCCGGGTCATCCATTTTCCCCTTCTTGAAAATGGGAGTTATATTTCCCTTTTTCCAGTTGTCGGGAACTTCCCCGACTGCCATGATTTTTCAAATATGACGGACAGTGGCTTAGCAGTTTTATTTGCCAGCTCCTTCAGGACCCGCGGATGGATTTTATCACGTCCAATGGATTTGTGCACGTTCAGGTTCTTAAGATGGTCTCAAGCCAGATCCTCTCCTACAGTAGGCCCAAGGTCTCCATTCTCACAGTCCCTGTATCTGCCTTCCAACACTTGGGTGATGTGGTCAGAGCCTTTCCCGTTGAAGACTGAGACAAAGGAGTCATTCAGAACCTCAGCCTTCTCCAAATTCAGGGTAGCCAGTTTTTCTGATAGCTTCCAAAGAGGTCCCACGTTGTCCCTAGTCTGTCTTTTATTTGTAATGTAATATGGAATCTCTTCCTGTTATCTTTTAACATCCCTAGGCAAGTTTAATTCTAAGTGGACCGTAACTTTCTTAGCCTGGTCCTTAGGTTCCTGGACAACATCCCTGTATTCTTCCCAGGCCGCCTGTCCTTGCTTCCACCTTTTCTAAGCCTCTTTTTTCCCTCTAAGTTACCTCAACAGCTCCTTATCCATCCATGGAGGTCTCCTGGCTCCCCTGCTGCCCTTCCTTCTAGATGTAACACTCCTGAGCTTGTAGTAGGTGATCCTTGAATATCATCCAACAGTCTCGGGCCCCCCAGTCCTCTAAGGCTATGTCCCATGAAACTTTATTAAGCAGGTTCCTGAAGAGGCCAAAGTCTGCTCTCTTGAAGTCCAGAGCAGTGAGCTTGACGTGTGCCCTTCTCACTGTGCTAAGGAACTTGAACTTGAGCATTTCATGATTGCTACGACCAAGGCTGCCCTGGAGCATCACATTTCCAACCAGTCCCTCCCTGTTGGTGAGCACGAGGTCAAGCATGGCACCTCTCCTTGTCAGCTCCTCTATTACTTGCAGAAGGAAGTTGTCTTCCTCACAATCAAGAAACCTTATGGATTGCTTGTGCTGGGCCATACAGTCCCTCCAAAAGATATCAGGATGGTTGAAGTCCCCCATGAGGACAAGGATCTGCAAACATGACGCTGTTCTTATCTGTCTATAGAGTGCTTCATCCAGAGTCCTCTTGATCAGGCAGTCTGTAACAAATCCCTACAGTAATGTCTCCCATTGCTGTTCTCTCTTTAACCCTGGCCCACAAACTCTCTGTTGATTGCTCACCTGTCCCCAGGCAGAATTCCATACTCTCCAGCCTATCACTGACATGAACGGCAACTTCCCCCATCCCTTCTGCCAAGCCTGTCTTTTCTAAAGAGCCTGTTACTTCCATTCCAACACTGCAGTCATAGGAGCCATCCCGCCATGTTTCTGTGACATCATATCCCTGTAGGCGTGCACACATCCCTAATTCTTCTTGTTTGTTCACCATGCTATGGGCATTTGTATAGGGGCATCTGAGCTGAGCTCCAAATGAAGCCAGCTCATTGGCTGGATTGGCTGAAATATCTCTACATCACTCCGAGTATTTATTATATGTGCTGGCAACTGACTGGATGTGTTGGGATGGAATGATGCCATTTCTGTATAAATTGTTTATAGATAAGTACCTGTGTCTTAATCTCTGTTTGTGTGTGTGTTGTAGACTACGATGATAATATTTCAAACTTAATCTCACAGTCTTTCCCTGAGGCATTGTATAATTGGTCCACTGAAAGTGTGACAGATTAGGTTCCTGCAGAAGTAGATAAAATGGCTTCCTGGACATATGACCTATTATCTAATACCATCCCTTGAATCTTCATAGGAAACTGGAAGTATTCTAAAATCATTTTGCTTGCTTCAGGTCGGATTGACATTAAATGCATATGGTCTGTGTAAGCCAAGTACTACAGTAAACATGACAAAAAATAAAAAAAAAAAAAAAA
>NDXB01000391.1:41640-58772 GCA_002631895.1 Agapornis roseicollis | reverse complement strand
TTTTTTTGGAAAAAAAAAAAAAAAAAAAAAGAAGAAGAAAGAAAAGCCCTTCCTCACATCCACAATTCCACAATGGCTAGTAAATGAAGATGTTTTCATTTCTTTTATCTGCTGCCAATGCATATTCCAGGCAAGAACAGTTTCCTTTTTCACGCAAGAACAAATGCTTCACCTGTCCAAGACATTTGAAAGAATATCTTAAAAGCCTAGAACAATGAAAGCATGTTTTAGAAATGCTTCCTGGACACATTTCACATATTATCTGCATTAATAATACCTGCAGTAATATCTGCACATGAATGAGAAAACATAAGAGAAAAGGAAAGGTTACTGAACTCAGCTGAATGAAATTATCCAGTTATCTGAGCACTGTTCTAATGCAACAAAGAAACTAGAAGCCTTAGAATCATAGGATAGTTAGGATTGGAAAGAACCTTAAGATCATCAGGTTCCAACCCCCTTGCCATAAGCAGGGACACCTCACACTAAACCATGCCACCCAAGGCTTCAGCCAACCTGGCCTTGAACACTGCCAGGGATGGAGCAATCACAACTTCCTTGGGCAACCCATTCCAGTGCCTCACCACCCTCACAGTAAAGAACTTCTTCCTTATATCTAATCTAAACTTCCTCTGTTTATGTTTGAGCCCTTACCCCTTATCCTATCACTACAGTCCCTAATGTAGGGTCCCTCTCCAGCATCCTTGTAGGCCCTCTTCAGATACTGGAAGGCTGCTAGGAGGTTTCCATGCAGCCTTCTCTTCTCCAGGCTGAACAGCCCCAACTTTCTCAGCCTCTCTTCCTACAGGAGGTGTTCCAGTCCCCTGAACATACCCATGACCCTCCTCTGGACTTGTTCCAACAGCTCCATGTCCTTTTTATGTTGAGGACACGAGAACTGCACATAACACTCCAAGTGAGGTCCCGCGAGAGCAGAGTAGAGGGGCAGGATCACCTCCTTCGACCTGCTGGTCACACTCCTTTTGATGCAGCCCAGGAGACGGTTGCCTTTCTGGGCTGCAAGCGCACACTGAAGTCGGCTCATGTTCGTGTTCTCATCCACCACCACCCCCAAGTCCTCCTCCGCAGGGCTGCTCTGAATCTCCTCTTTGCGCAACCTGTAGCTGTGCCTCAGATTGCTCTGACCCAGGTGTAGGACCTTGCACTTGGCATGGTTAAACTTCATGAGGTTGGCATCAGCCCATCTCTCAAGCGTGTCAAGGTCGCTCTGGATGGCATTCCTTCCCTCCAGCGTATCCACCGAACCACACAGCTTGGTGTCATCGGCAAACTTGCTGAAGGCGCACTCAATCCCACTGTCTATGTCAGCGACAAAGATCTTGAACAAGACCGGTCCCAACACTGATCCCTGAGGGGATCTAGCTGTACACTGAGCCATTGACCACAACTCCTTGTGTGCAGCCATCCATCTCCAGTTCTTTATCCACTGAGTGATCCATCTGTTAAATTGATGTCTCTCCAATTTAGAGACAAGGATGTTGTGTGGGACAGTGTTGAACACTTTGCAGAAGTCCAGGTAGATGACATCAACTGCTCTACCCCTGTCCATCTGTTCCGTAGCCCCATCATAGAAGGCCACAAAATTGGTGAGGCAGGATTTCCCCTTAGTGAAGTCATGCTGGCTGCCACCAAACATCTCATTGTTTTTCATGTACCTTAGAATGCCTCCCATGAGAATCTGCTCCAAGATTTTGGCAGGCACAGAGGTCAGAGTGACTGGTCTGTAGTTCCCTCTATCACCCATTTTCCCCTTCTTGAAAATGGGGGTTATGTTACCTTTTTTTTTCCAGTCATCAGGAGCCTCACCTGGCTGCCATGATATTTCAAATAAAAGCAATTANGGCACAGAGGTCAGAGTGACTGGTCTGTAGTTCCCTCTATCACCCATTTTCCCCTTCTTGAAAATGGGGGTTATGTTACCTTTTTTTTCCAGTCATCAGGAGCCTCACCTGGCTGCCATGATATTTCAAATATGATGAAAGCATTTAGCTACTTCATTTGCCACCTCTTTCAGGTCCTGCGGATGGATTTCATCAGGTCCCATGGACTTGTGTACATTCAGGTTCTTGACATGGTCTTGAACCAGATCCTCTCCTACAGTGTGCCTAAGGTCTTTGTTCTCAGTCCCTTCTTAAAGGATATGTTCTTTATGCAAGGCTTTAACACTAGGATTTGCCTTTCCTAAAGTTAATTGTTTGAAGTGTGCTGGTTTTGTCTGGGGTAGAGTTAATTTTCTTCATAGTAGCTTGTATGAGACTGTGTTTTGGATTTGTGCTGGAAACAGTGTTGATAATTAGGGTATGCTTTAGTTACCGCTGAGCAGTGCTTACACAGGGTCAAGTCCTTTTCTGCCTCTCACCCCACAAGTGAGTAGGCTGGGGGTGCACAAGAAGTTGGGAGGGGACACAGCTGGAACAGCTGGCCCCAACTGATCAAAGGGACATCATACGATATGGTGTCGTGCTCTGCATATAAAACTGTGGAAGAAGAAGGGAGACATTTGAAGTGATGGTGTTTGCCTTCCCAAATAACCGTTATGCATGATGGAGTCCTGTTTTCCTGGAGATGGCTGAACAGCTGCCTTCCAATAGGAAGTGGTAAATGAATTCCTTGTTTTGCTTTGCTTATGCGCTCAGCTTTTGCTTTACCTATTAAACTGTGTTTATCTCAACCAATAAGTTTTGTGACTTTTACTCTTTCAATTCTCCTCTCCATCCCACCAGGAAGCAGTAAACAAGCAACTGTGTGGGACTTAGTTGCTGGCTGGGGTTAATCCATGACATGAAGATAACTGTTTAGTCTAGCCTATGATGTGGAAATTTGGAAGAGATGAAAGAAATAAAATGCATACATTCAGCCCTCTTTCTGAAATTTTTATGCTTAAATTTATGCTTAAATTTTATGCTTAAATTTTTTTCTGGGCTGGATATGGCCATGGTCTTGGTCAGGTTAAGAAATGTGTGACAGGTATATAAGTAAGCAACTGACGTTATGTCACTTTATTTGGTTTATAGACACTTAAGCAGTGCTTAAATGGACAGTGGGAATATATGTTAATGTCCTTTTAGTACCTTCCCGTTCCAATAAGCCCATCTGGGTTCCATATTTAAGAATAGCTTTAGAAACAACTGCTAGTTTTAAAACTGAATATAATAACAGCAGAAAATCTCATTATTTTGAGGGGTGAAGGAGAAAGGAAGAAACAGTTTGCCTACTTTCAATATAAGCTGAAGAAAGTCTAGCTTGTTTTCCTACATAGCTGATGAGTTACCAGGACATAACAAATTATCATATTGCTATTTCTGAAGACTGAAAAGCTTCATATATAAGAAGAAAGGAGTGAAGAAATCAAAGGAATTAGGAGCAAAAGCAAGAGAACAGTTGATCTTTACTGTATTTCTCTTTTTTACCTTGAGATTGAGCATGAATTCTATTCCATATCAAACTCTACCTTTTTTCTTTCTCTTTCCAAGTTAAAGAGAATAAATGTATACGATTTCTTTTGTTTGAACAAGTTTTGGAAATGTGAAAAGAAAAGCCTCCAAGCAAAACCATACATGTCCAGAATATGCAGTGCAGAAGAGATAAGCATAATTTGCCAATTTAATAAGAGTGAAAAAATATTAAATACAATCTGAATTTTAAGATAACATGTTTCTAGGTGTAGTTATTTTTACAATACAATGAACTTAATGTAAAACATTTGCCTGTGGCGAACAATTGAACTAAACCATTTAGAGGGTAGGGAGGGGTTTTTGTTGGAATTTAGTTAAAAACAGGGTCAATAACTGGGGAAAATAGATGCATTTCAGATTGGAATCCTTCCCCATCTTTCTTCTACTTCAAGGAAAACTGTGTTATTCATTTTTGGGAGGGTTTGTTTTCATTTTGGTATTTTAGTCTAAAAATCAAAACTATATTTCTAGTGTGAGAGTAAAGCAAAAAGAACTTCTTTGCTTACTCTTTTGATATACTAGAGAGAAAAAAATCTGAAAACTTTCCAAAATGAACGTCCTTAATAGAATTGCAGGCTGTGTATCTGTACACCTATTTGCACTGAAAGTCTCAAACATGTAGCCGAGGTATGAGGATGAGAATAGGAATGTTCAGGGGTGCATTGAGTTACACATCAGCTCTGAGATATTATATTATTATACTAGGCTCAAACCCTAATATAAAATGCTGCTTTGCATACAAGCAAACATGACAAAATCCTAATCATAAACTGGTCACACTTCCTTTATATTAGTCATCCCAGGAAATTCTTGAACAATCAGAAATACTACTGTCAGGCACAGGGGGTTTTAGAAGTATACTAAAGAAGACTGTAAATTACATATAACAGTGTGTCATTATTATTAATGTTTAAAATTAATTAAACTTTATAAATTACATCCTTAATATATATAAAAGAATATAAAGAATAAAGAATGGAGGTATCTGTGTCTCCTCTGCCAAGTGGACAGTGACAGTGACATCCAAAATAATACCAAGGACATTAGTAAGCAGAAAAAAGGTTATGTAAATATGAAAGCACATGGCTTATACTGTGAGATTAGAAAATGACTCAAAAAGTTTTCTTGCCCTGATGATATATACAGCAGTCCATCCTTGTACATGCAATTGAGCTTGCCTAGCATCCAAAACAGACTACTGTTAAAGTTAGTATGAGAAATAATCCCTGGCCAGTGCCAAATCCCTCCCTATCATGTCTGGAAAATGCTTGGAAGAAAACTGATTGTCCATGCAATTCCAAGTCACATAAAATAATTCTGTTCATAAGCAAACAGCATAACAAGAGTGCATAAGTGTCCAGGAATAACATCACTGTTTAATTTAGTAGTATAAACACAATGAAAGATGGTGAAATTCATGAAAAAGCTAAAGTTGACATAGCCACTCAGAAAAATCTGTTTGCTAACAACCACTGCCATGTTGAACCACATAATCCCAGTCTCTTTCAGTAGTAGCTGACTGAAGCCAGTCTATACCTCCAAAAAGTTAAAAAGGTCCATATAGTAAAATTCATTCCCAAGGCTTATGCCCTGTTTCAGTGTCTATGGAAATTAATGGGGCTTGGTTGAAGTGAGTAGGAACAGCATTTTTGTTTAAAACTTTTTTTGTTTCTTTTTCTTTCCAGAAAACCTTCTAAGTTCATCAGAGATTCTCCTTAATAATTTTTTCATCTTTCCTCAGTTGCCAGGAAGAAAGTGCTTCTGATCATCTTTGGTAGCCTGCTTAATGCCCAGAAACATCTTTATAGTCTCCTTATTCTCCTGGGAGAATGAGCGTAAGAGTCTACTAAAAGCAACAATGCAAAGGTGAAGGTATGATGTTTAAACACTTACTATATCATTGGGTAGATATTTAGTAGGAATAGCAAGTTATTCATATGTACACAGAAAACTAACACTTAGCTAGATTGTCTTTGACCTCTTGTGGCATTGTTCCCAACTCCTCTGGATGTCCTGGCAACAAAGTCCTTCTAAATTTCTTTGTAGATTGTGGGCTGATCATGCAGGAATTGAAATGGTGATGGCAGGCATTCTTTGCCTGCTCTAATGAGTTTTGCTCTCTTCTGCAGGCCAGCTGGCTTAGCAAACTTCAGTTAATGTACAGGAGCTAAAGCCAGAAAATGCTCAGATTAATGAAAAAATAGCTGCAGCTCAAACCAGACATATCTTAAGGGTTTATAGGGCTTCAGAAAGCTATAAAGACAATTTCCACTTAGTGAATATGGAAAACAAAACTGATACTAGGGAATTTATATAAATACTGCATAGCTTTCTCAGCAGCATTTCATGCAAATAAAATTAAAAGACTTTCTCGGTTGGCCTAGCAGAATTCTGGCTAGGTGTGAAACAGAGCTGCAGTATACTCCCAGTTCCTTCATCCTGAGGCAAGAGTTGTGGCAGCAGTATGATAGCCAGTAGACTGAATTAAAAGACTGGATTTAATTATATTTGGTATTAACAGGTGTGCGAAGGATGTAAAAAAGAACTATAGGAATTTTTCCAAACTGCATTGGATGCTGAAAGAGGACATAGCTTATTCTTTTCAAATGAAAAGCTTTGTTTCTGTTGCTGAGTGTAAACAAATTTCATTAGCTTCACATGTAAAAATTTCTGTCAAAGGTAATACTACAATGTCAACCTATTTTTAACAGCTCTTAGGTACTATCTGACCCACCAAAAAGATAAAACCAAGAAAGAAGGTTTATGTGCTATACTAAAGTGAGGTGCACTACTGAAAGATTATACTGAGAGTATCTTCACATTATTAGTCATTAAGAGCTAGCATTAGTCATTAAGAGCTAGCTCTGGCTAGGCACAAATCCTTGTAACAGCGTGAAGCTGTGTCACCTTTCTTTACTGTGGTAAATGCAAGACATATTTTGCCTAGCCCTTGAAGGTATCTAAGAAACAAAGATTATCTTAGACCACCAGCATATGACCATAGAAATAGAATAAACTGTAGTAAAAGCTACTGATAATCTAAATAACTTAAAATTCTGTACTCCAAACTGTGGGCAGCCTGCTGCCCCCACACGCTACTGAAAATCATCCCTTTTTACAGCAAGTACAGCACATAGACATGAAGTTCTATTCTACTAGTGGCTAAGTGCAAAGTCTATACACAGCACTTCAGTACCAGAGTTAAGTTCAAACTTGGGATGGCTGCTACAACAATTCTTTTGCTGGAATACAAAACTCAGTATGCAGGTAAAATGCATTATTTTATAAGTAAACAGCAATACACACACATAGAATTTTGTCAGTACTGTAGTTAAATGTATGATAAGTACTGCCAGGGCTCAGCACAGGCTAACTGCTCCTTTGGGGCCCGGTGCTGTGCTGAATGGTTGGGTCAGCAGAGCAGGTGCTCCCAGGATGACAAGGTATGGGTGAGCAGCCGGGGGCAGCTCCCAGCCCAGGGCATGGGGTGAGAAATCAAGTCAATGTGTTAGGGTAAAGAGAAGTAAAGTGTATGGGTAGATGCAGACATGACTGCAATATAGCTGAATTGCAGCCCAGGTAAAGGGCTGAGGGTGATAGTCTTTTGCTTAGAAGAAACTCCTAAGGAAAACAAGGGTAAGCCCCTGTTAGGAACCAAAATTTCATCACAACAGCCCTACACCAGCTACACTATGTGTAAATTGGTTTGATCTCAAGCAGCAATACTCCATGAATTGCAGGAATGTGCTCAGAGCCCTTACACCTACCTTCTAAGATATGTTCTACTGTAGAAAGGTTTGGATTCAAATGAACACTTGCTGCTTTTACCTGGAGCATGCATGTAGTCTTACGGTTTCCAGGCTAGGCTGGGTAACAATTGGGATTGCTGTAGAGCCTATAGGCATGCTGGGGACATCAATCCACCACTAAAAGGCATGGGTGACTAAGCTGAAGGTTAAGCTAAGAGGCCTAGGAGGATGGAAGGAAGCAATCAATAAGGCTTGGCTAGGACATCAGCTGAGGGTATCAGAGGCAAGGCTATAGAAGATGACTGAGGGAATCAAAGAGGATGAGACAAAAAAGTCAGGGCTGACCAGATGATAATCTCCTCAGAAACTTTCTGAGTTTGGGTGGGGTAGTGTCTCATGATCAGTTAGCATTCATGTTAGGTTTAACACTAACGCTAACACAAAGACTATATTAGGGTAGCTTCAGGATTAGGTTTAGGAAAACTGCAACTACACATCAACTGGGAATGAAATGGCATTGATCAGTGAAACTGGAGATTTCCAAAATACGATATTTTTCATAATATTTCATCTCTTTGCACCATGGAGTTTCCTGTGAGTAGGGAGGTTTAAGGAGAGAAGTATAATTATATTTTGCCTAAGGGACAAGGAAAGGAGAAAGAGCACTACTGCATTTGTGCTGGTATTGAAATGAGAATGCCAGAAGCAATTGTGGGATCACAATATGATGCTCCTCTCATGAACTTATCATCATTAGATATAATGGTGGCTAATGAATAGCCAGGATTTGGGTTAGAGTTAAGACTGTGGTAAGGAGAAAATTTACACTTGTTTAATACTGAAAGAAGAAGTCCTATATGCTTTACTACCCTAATTTAGATGAATAGTGTGGGAGATGACATCAAAAGCTTTGTGAAAGGCAAAGTAAATCATTACAAACCCTCTTTCCTCACCCACAAATCCAACCATTTTATCAGAGAAGGCAATCAGATTGGTCAGGCATTATTTATTCACTGTAAATCCATTATGACTGTTCCCAACCACCTTCTTTATGTACCCAGAAATCTGCTGTTAGATCTCTCAATCCACTACTGTCCCAGCTGATGGAAAACTGTTGTTCCCTGGGTTGACCTGATAGACTTCCTCAAGAATAAGTGTATTATTTGAATTCTCTAGTTGTCAGGAACTGTCCCTAACCTCTATCCCAGCTAAGCTTGATCGTCTTTCAAGGTTATTGGCCAAATCCCAGTGCTCAGGGAGAGGGCGGGGGGGTTGTGCAGCACATTAGGACCCACACACTGCTGTGGGTCAATGTCTCTCAAGCAATCCCTGATTTAATCCCCATCCATTGTTGCCAGTTCCCCTCCATGAAGCTCTTCACTGGTAAAATCAATCCTGCAGATACCAAAGTCAGAGAAGAAAGAAGGCAGAGGGGCTGCTCCTGCAGTCTGTGAAGAAACCACAGTGGTTCAGGAGAGTATTTCCTTAAGAGAATGATGAGCAATGGAAAGACATGAAATTGTCTTGAGAGGAACTGTGGCACATAGAGGATTCATACTTGATCATTTTTTTTCCTGAGTGTTTTAGCTCATAGAGAGGACCTACACTGGACCAAGTGAAAAATATGAGGGGCAGCAAAGAGGAACTGCTTTAGACAAACTCTAATCCCAATCCCCCAGTCACGGAGGTAGACGTGTCGGTGGGAAGATGTAAAGCTGAGCATGGGAAGAAGGGAGAAGGGGGAGATGTTCTCTTAATTTTTTCCTCACTAACCAATCAATTTAATGGAAAAAAATAAAGAAATTAAAGCAATATAAAAATTCTTGGTCTCTCCCAGCCTCATATATTTTATAACCAAGTTTACAGTATTTATTTTAAACAGCAGTGGCACTATGAAAATACACTGTCAGTGCTGGATGTAGGAAATACTCAGCTAGTACATTTATCATGCTAAAATGTCCATTCAAAAATATTTTTTAAAAGAGAGATGGACAAATAGGAAAACAGGACCATTTTGAAATTGATGTTTCTTGACATTTGTTTTCTGCATAAAATGTTCTTGACCTTTTCATCTGTTTGAAAATCCAGGCCTAAAGATTTGATATTATTTCCTGTGCACAGCTGGAGCCATTATTGAGAATCAAGAATACACACTGAGAAGGAAAACGAAATTAAATTACAGTTCTATGTTTCAGTGTACCCAAAATTCTTGTTTCTTCAAGTATAGCAATGTGAAGCTTTGGGCTTTTATTACAATATTAACCTTGGCTGGATGCCAGATACCCACCAACCTGCTTTATATTTCCCCTTGTCAGTAGGTGGAAATGGGGAAGGGGGCAAAAATAAGGTGGAGAAAAAAAATCTCATGGGTCAAGATAAATGCAGTTTAACATGGCAAAAGCAAAGGCCCCACATCCAAGTGAAAAGAAAGAGCTTTATTCTCTACTTCCCATCAGAAGGCAGTGTCCAGCCACTTCCTGAGAAGCAGCGCTTTAGGACGTATAGTGATCCCTTCAGTCATCTGTCCTGACTAGGTCCCCTCCCAAGATCTTGACTGCCCCTGGCCTATAGGTAAAGGGGGAATGTTGCTGAGACAGCCTTTCTGGCTACCAACACAAAGCACAGCACTACGTGGGCTACTATGAGGAAAATTAACTGCATCTCAGTCAGACCCAATACAAGTTTTCTGCCAGGCATTGTAGCATTTGCAGCATCTTGGTTTTGAATAGAAAACTGAGCAAAAAAATGTAATAGTATCACTTTCAATTGTTATGTGCTGCTTCTTCTCTTCATAATAGCATTTGAAACTGCAAAGCTTTACCTGAAGTTTTCCAACACACTAATATTTTTAACATAGCATCCATCATAACTTAAATTTTTTCTATTTATTTTTTACCAGCCACTTAGAAATCATGTGCTAGCTGGAGACTTCAGTATGATCTGCTTCTTTTTACTTTGTTCAACACGCTGATGTATTTAACTGTAGTTATTCAGTAGTGTGATTCAATAATATAGTTCAAAAGCACCTAGTTATTCCAACAAATTAAGATTTGTTTTTGACTACTGGACTGTGTTAAAAGGACAATAAACTTAAATCAAATGCACGTGATTTAAAGTAAGATGCACAAATATAAAGCAAACTGTAACCTTGTTCATCATTTCTTCTTCAGCAGTAAGTTGATTCATTCATTCACCTCTATTTGTATTGCATAAACAGAATGCTTGAAACTGGAATATCTTTGGTTGTTGCAACACAGTTTGCTTGTGCAGTTGAGAAATTACAATCAAGGAAAGAAAGAAAAAATGACTGACATGAACAGTCATTCTGTTGAGAACTTGTTTTGATGTATCAGTCAATGTAAATCATCAATATTACAATGCCATTGATTATAATTTGCTTCTCTTTGATCATATCTATGTATTTTCCAGCAGCTCTTAAGCATTTTCCTTGTGTGTCTTACTTTTTTCTACTGAAAACCACACAGACCACTTACTAGTATTTGGTTTGCTTGTTGTAGCTTACTACAAGGGAAAATAAGTTTAGGAAAGATTGTGTTTATTTGTCTTTAAAGCTAATTACTAGTTTAATTTGAAATCTGGAATGAAATGAAAACCCAGCATAATCTAACATGCATTGGTACATTTAGAGAAATGTGAAAGCTCCAGTGATGGTGGCTCTGGGTGTGACATGACTGCTGCCTGACTTACGTGCCTATGTCAGCACTACTTAATGGTAAGGTAATACCCTAACTTTTCAACTAATGTGGCTTTATTAGAAGGTCTGCTTTTCAGGCTTATTAATGGTAAGGTAATACCCTAACTTTTCAACTAATGTGGCTTTATCAGAAGGTTGCATTTCAGGCTTGTTTAGCAACAACCCTCAGAGTGACTGCTTATCCTTCTCCCTTTGCCAGCTCCAAAGGGGTAAAGCTGACATACTCTACGGAGTATCAAAAAAACCCCTGATGTGACCAAACTTATCTTTGGGTTATCTGTATGATAACCTGGAAGATGCTGAGTGTAGGCACGGTGCCCCCATGCTCAATATCTTAGCCATGAAAGACCTTCTAGGTTGGAGTGGGATGAAACAAATTATATTCCAGAGTTCTGCATGGGCAAGACTAGACCGAAAATTAATACAAAATATCACGTAAAACTTATCTTTTTAGCTTATTCACACTTTTCTGGAAAAGTGCTTATTTTGTAGCAGCCTGAAGTTATGGACTGCATTATCCTTCAGCTGGTCTAAATGAAAAAGACGTTTTCACTGTTAATCATTTCTGGATCTCCTTTATGGCACAGCACAATTAAATAAGCATACTTATTAATGCTCTATAGCAGGAATCAGAGCTACCGCCAACTGCTATGGACTATGTTCTATTATTTGTATTCTTTGCCTTACCATGAAACAGCTATAGAAGAAGCTGTAATGCATGATCTTTTGTAGACTATGTGTAGCTAATTAAGAAATACATATGGGAATACAAAAATTAGAATTGTGGATTTGAAAGTCACAAAACCAAAATAGAATTTGATCTCACAATTGGGATGTTAGACTTAAAACAGTTTATAATTTATAGTCCTGGTATCCCAATCACCCAGGACAAGGGACAAATGGAGAACAGAGTGAAATCATGAAAACCTGTGTGTGTGAAAACAAATGGGTAATGTTAGAATCATAGAATAGTTAGGGTTGGAAAGGACCTTAAGATCATCAGGTTCCAACCCCCTTGCCATAAGTAGGGACACCTCACACTAAACCGTGCCACACAAGGCTTCATCCAGCCTGGCCTTGAACACCACCAGGGATGGAGCAATCACAACTTCCTTGGGCAACTCATTCCAGCATCTCACCACCCTAACAGGAAAGAATTTCTTCCTTAGATCCAATCTAAACCTCCCCTGTTTGAACCCGTTACCCCTTGTCCTGTCACTACAGTCCCTAATGAAGAGTCCTTCCCCAGCATCCTTGTGCTGTTATGAGGTCTCCATGCAGCCTTCTCTTCTCCAGGCTGAACAGCCCCAAGTTTCCCAGCCTATCTCCATACGAGAGGTGCTCCAGTCCCCGATCATCCTCATTGCCCTCCTCTGGACTTGTTCCAACACTTCCATGTCCTTTTTATGTTGAGGACACCAGAACTGCACACAATACTCCAAGTGAGGTCTCACAAGAGCAGAGTAGAGGGGCAGGATCACCTCCTTTGACCTGCTGGTAATGCTCATTTTGATACAGTTGGCTTTCTGGGCTGCAAGCACACACTGAAGTCGGCTCATATTCATGTTCTCATCCACCACCACCCCCAAGTCCTTCTCCGCAAGGCTGTTCTCAATCTCTTCTCTGCCCAACCTGTAGCTGTGCCTGGGATTGCTCCAACCCAGGTGGAGGACCTTGCACTTGGCATGGTTAAACTTCATAAGGTTGGTATCAGCCCACCTCACAAGCGTGTCAAGGTCCCTCTGGATGGCATTCCTTCCCTCCAGCTTATCAACTGAACCACACAGCTTGGTGTCATTAGCAAACTTGCTGAGGGTGCACTCAATCCCACTGTCCATGTCAGAGACATAGATCTTGAACTAGACCGGTCCCAACTCCGATCACTGAGGAACACCAGTCATTATTGATCTCTAGCTGGACACTGAGCCATTGACCACAACTCCTTGTGTGCAGCCATCCATCCAGTTCTTTATCCACTGAGTGATCCTTGTTGCACCTTGTCTGGAGCTGAGACATGTAATTTTCTTCTTAGAATACACATGTTTATCCCAATCCTGCTGTCCTATGTTGACTGTAAAAGAGCTTTATTTTTTTTTTCTGCCCTTCAGTATTTATGCTCATGTTAACCATAGTGCTTTCCATTTTGCCCAAGACAGAGGGAGAACCGAATTTGATATTTGACTTAGTGTTTGCCTAACAAACATGAACAATTTTTCACTATAATTCAGCATTGCTATTCTTCAATTTTGTGATACATTTGCCAAGTCTCTGAGATACAAGAAAGACTCATCATTATGGAGTAAACCAAAGTATACTTCAGACAATGTATTTCAACTAGCAGATTCCAACATTACATTTACAGTCTTGTTCAGTATATTGATGCTGAAGCATTATTAATTGTTGCTGCTACTTCTAGATTTGGCAATATATCAAACAGAAGTGAGACTGTTTCATAAAAAAAGACCTACCCAAAATCCATGTTTACATACTAGCAGCATTAGTAAAAAATTTTTTGAAGCTGTTGCTATTTGAAGAATTTGCCTCTGTATTTGCAGTTAGTAAAATTCCCATAAGTAAAATTGTTAATTCTGTAGATCATTTTTATTCCTATTTTATACAAATTATTACCCAAATAAGAGAAACCAGGTGGTTGAGATGTAGTAATGCTTTTAGGTATTGCCTTAGGATATTGCTCAGCAAATCAAAAGCTAGATAATTAGAACTAAACCCTAAAAAAAAAAATTAAAAATATTTAAAAAAAATCTGTTTAAGTAGACTCCCTATATAATGGGATTGAGCCTCCATGTCATCAGACTTGTTTCCAGAAACTGGAACACACCTGACATTCAGG
Source organism: Agapornis roseicollis (assembly GCA_002631895.1). NCBI lineage: Eukaryota > Metazoa > Chordata > Aves > Psittaciformes > Psittacidae > Agapornis > Agapornis roseicollis. Next base: position 44,981 of record NDXB01000391.1, on the reverse strand, counting down.
GGACTTAAAATAGCATCTGGTTGCTTTATCACAGAAAACAAGGGAAAAAAAAAAAAAATCTCCTTATTCTTGTCTAGAGAATTATCTTCTAAATTATCCTGGTATTATTTCCTATTTGAAATCCCTCTTTATTTAGCAATGACATTTATTTTACTTCTTTCCAGCCATTTTCTCTTTTGGAGCTTTAGCAGTTTAGCAGCTTAGAGAAACTTCATTCTGTGACATCCAATCAACAATACAATAATGGAGCTTATGCTTAAAAAAAATATAGAGATGGAAAAGAGGAGAAGGTCTTTAACTGCTTTTTCCCTCAGATCACTGCTAGGCTTTTTTTCTTTCCGTGTCTTGAAGAGTGCTCTTTCAAAACTAAATCTGACAGTCTTTCACTTGAGTTGTTTCTGCTCTTGAGAACAAAAGCTATGGGATAGCTTTAGTATTCCTTTCAAAAAACAAATTGCTTGCTAAATTGCTTTCTAGGCATCAAGTCAAAATTCTTTTAGATTTGAAATATGTGTAGGAAAGAAGCTTTCCTGAAAGTCATATGAATGCTGCAAGAGACTTTGTGCAAAAGAGGCAAATGAAAACGAGTGGTGTATCCCTGTGGATTTAGTAATCTCATTTCTCCTAGTCACTAGCAAATCTTTCTACTTCTACAGTACTAAATTACCATTTTTAGGGGTGTTCACTAACTCAGCAATGGAAAATAGTTCCTATTGCTTTTCTAACAAAGATATTTCCTCTTTATAAATTTGTATTTGATGACTCACATTTATCAAAATGTTTATTCCAGAAGTGAACTTAATTTACATAACAAATTAATAACTTATTTTGCATCTTGGCCAAAGACTTCATTAACCCTTATCTTCTTATGTTTGCATAATGTCACAGTTCTTATCTAGCATTATAAATTGATAGTTAGAAAATTTTCATTGTAGATTAGATGCCTTGCATTCCATATTCTTCAATTTCCAACTTTTGATATAAATGTAATGCTGTTGGAAATAACAAGATAAGAAATATGGACATAGCTTTTGTATCAGGTAATAGATACCTGTCTTGTAAGTATTATGCCCAACACACTTGTAAGTCTAAATTTCATGTCAACTAATTTGGGGATAAATCTAAATGAGCGATATTAAGAGTTGGAAAATTCCTCAGTTCATACTCACTTGCAAGGTAGAGCAATGGTAAGTCTTTATCAGCCAGTGAAAATAAACCAGAAGTATACAAATCTTTGATCATATCTGAACATAACTAAGCAGAAAATACCATCTGGAAATAGTGTTAACCAAACCAATCTCAGTAGATGTCATTACTTTATCCTTAATTTGAATGTCTAGATGTTGCATCAGTTCTGTGCTAAGCATCTGGGCTTTTTCAGTAATGAAGACAGGAGGTTTAAAAAATTAATTATTACCTCCTATTTTAGATACCTGTTTTATGATTATATTAGACATCCCCTAGACATATTATTTTATTTCTGTTCACTACTGAGCTAGCATAAAATATTGGATTAGACTCCATAAGTTATTTCAGATGGCTAAATTTAAGTGAAATTAATTCTGCTCTTAGGTACAAAATAAATATCACAACACATATAAAAAAAAAAAAAGGGTGTAATGAAAATTGGTTGGAGAATAAAAGGGAAGTCTATTGAAAACTAATTATTTTAGGAAGGCCAAGGGAAAAAGAAAAAAAAACCAAACCACACAAAACCCCCAAGAGCACCAAAACTCAACAACTTCTTGCATCATTACCACATTCCTCTCTTCATCACTTATTAAGTCCTATTTTTAAAATTTTTATTTTTCTCTTAGATTTTTCTACTTGTAACAAAATGGAGATATCTAAACTTAAAATTATATAAACTGTCCTAGGTTTAGCAGCAGCAGTCATTTTTCTCCTTCTTAGTAGCTGGTACAGTGCTGTGGTTTTGACTTTCAGCCTGGGAACAACACTGATAATACCAATGCTTTTAGCTGTTGCTCAGTAATGTTTACTCTAACCAAGGACTTTCTGAGTCTCATGCTCTACCAGGGAGGAGGGGAAACCAGGAGGAAGCAGAGACAGGACACCTGACCCAAACTAACCAAAGAGGTATTCCATACCACAGCACATCATGCCCACTATATAAACTGGGGACAGTTACCCAGAATGGCTACATCACTCCTTTGATTGGGCTGGGTATCAGTTGGCAGGTGGTGAGCAGTTGTATTCTCTTCCCTAGTTATTTCCCTTATCATTATTATTATTATTTGTGTAGCAGTAGTGGTTTTGTGTTATACCTTAGTCTCTGGACTGTTCTTATCTCAGCCCATTTCTTTTGACTCTCTTCCCCATCCCTCTGGGAGTGGGGGGAGGAAAGGGGTGGTGAGTGAGCAGCTGAACCATGATTAAATCACAACAGTTCTTTGTGATGCCTGATGTGAAGGATTGAGATAACAACAGATCTGACCATGATAAAACATAGAATAATTTGAATTTAAAATGACCTCTGGAGGTCTGACTTCTGCTTTAAATTAGAGTCTTAGAGATTAGTCCATGCTGCTCTCCTCTTTCAGGTCCTGAAAATGTCTAAGGACAGAGTTTGCAAAACCTGTTGGGGTAACCTGTGGTCTCTGCCAGACTGAAATGAGTTACTGGTACAAAATAAAAAGATTCAAGATTTATGCTGTAGTAGTATGAACTTTTAAAAAAGCAAATATTTAGTAAACTAGTGTCATATTAAAAAGCGAAGGCTGACTTGAATAAATTAAGAAAATCTATTTATAGAGCCTTGTAGTAAAACACCATAATTACAAATCAAGGGCTGCTGTTATCTAAGGCAGCAGGAGTGAAAAAATCCAAAACACAACCAAGAAAGAAAAGGGGACATTTTAAAACATTATCATTTAAACCTAGAAATAATTCATGTAGATATGAACATAAAATAAGCTTATTCTAAACTATATAAGAAATTGAAGAATTGTGTACTGAGGAAGAGTAAACTTAAAAACAAAAATCTGATGCAGTGAGGGAAAATATAGAAAAATGGGAACAAACATGAAAAAGCTTTTTTATTTGCTTGGGTTTTATATTCAGTATATGTTTACATTTTTTCCCTATATATTGCTCCATCAGTTTCCAATTAAAAACAAGAGTAAAGAGTGGAGACAAGTCTCACATACACTTGAACTGGAGGTAACAGCCTAAAATGTATGAATTATGAGGAAATACAAAGAAAGAACACTTAATAGTAGTCATATAGTAAAAGTAGCATCCTGCTACCAAGTATTGTAGTTAAGAATACACCTGAAAGTCAAAAATAAAAAAAAAAAAAAAAAAAAAAGGTAATCAAAACC
>NDXB01000391.1:27213-41521 GCA_002631895.1 Agapornis roseicollis | reverse complement strand
AATAACCAGAAAAAAAAAAAAAAAAAAAAAAAAAAAAAAAAAAAGAGGTAAACACATCAGAACCCATATCTAATAAAGGCCCAATTATTATGAATTGAGTATATTTTGGTGTTAAAATTTTAAGCCATGTTTCTTCCATTACATCACAAAAATTTCCTTTAAATAGACTTCCTTCTTCTACAAGTTAATTTACTGAATTTCCCACAGATCCCACTTCCTGCAAGTAAGATAGTAAATATCTTTCTCTGTACACACGCGTTATAACTACGTAATGACTAGTCTTTAAATAATTTCCTCACTTCTCAATTTTTACTGAAACTTTTGAGGAAATAAAATGACATAAATCTGCCACAGCTCATTTTTTTCCTAATAATCAGAAATGACTTACATCACAATTAATGTTTGATGTAGAATAAAGTTTACTCTTCTAAAGTAATTGTAATTCTTACAATTTCAATTGAAAACTATAGGAATTAAGTGGAAAATCCATGCAGAATGACTAATGAAACAGTGTATTTATTAAGTTTATTATTTAAGTGCTTCATATCATCACCTGTTTGGGAGATAAGCAGAGAAGTAGTCATTCAATCATATATATCATAGTGTGATTTTATTTCAAGTCATAGGAATTGCTGAATCTCCAAAAAGTGTCACGCAATCAGCAGGAAGAAAAGAAAAAAAAAAAAGAAAAAAAGAAAAAGTAACAGCCCTGCAGACACCAACAGGGAAAAGAACAGGGAAAAGATGCTCTGCTCCAGGTGCCAGGGCAGAAGTTCCCCTGCAGCCAGAGATGAAGACCATGGTGATTCATATTGTCCCCCCACAGCTCTTGGAGAACCACACTGGGGCAGATATCTGCCTTACAGGCCATGGAAAACCCCATGCCAGAACAGATGGATATGCCCTAAAGGAAGCTGCAGCTCACAGAGGGTCCATGCAGGAGCAAACTCCTGGCAAGAGTAGCCCATGGAGAGGTGACAACAGAGGAGCTCCCCTCCCATTTCCATCAGAAACTGTGGCATCTGGGGGACTCACTGGATAGAATGGATCAATCCGCTAATTGTGGGGGCGGTGGGTTAACATGGCATGGTTTTCATGTAATGCGTGTACATGCTCAGAAGGCTTGGAAGCAATTTTAAAACTTTTAAATCCAGGATTATTTTTTTCAGCTTTTTTCTAACCTGATGATTAATTTTTTGGTATTATACTGAAGCCTGCTGGCTCTGAGAACACGAGTTGTGTACACAAGCCTGAAACCGAGATTGACACTGTTGCAGAAACACACCCTAAAGTATGATGCATTACTGAAAGGAACAAAATCACTGAGATGGCTTGTTGGTTCGTTTTTTTGCTCTCCTGAGTTGAACAATGATTTCTAAATACATGTTACAGGACAAAATAAAAGAAAAAATATCCAGCTTCTGAGATAATCCTGTAAAAGCAGGTTAAATATTTATTTAATTAATTAATTTGTAAGGGTTGCAGTGATTCAGAGAAAACTCCAGGAATAAACTTGCCCACAAAGTTTTCAAGCTGACAAGCAGGAATTCTTTAGTGCGGAGCAGGGAGACACGGAGGATAGCTCCTAATGTGTGTCTCTGTATTGCTACACGAGCCCTCCTGCCGTCCTTATATAGTCCCTGGGCATACATACATATTCATGAGGTTACATTTGGATTACATAATTTTCCAGAAAATTCCCCAAATGCGTACAAAATTATGGTGGTGGTCTCTGAGGGTTGTTTACTTCTTCCAACAATCTTCATCACTTCTGGCAGCCTTTGAAGAATGCACAGTAGATGCTTATACCAGCTTAATTGGTTTGCTAGTATCACAGATATAATAATCCTCCTGTCCTCCTACTTATCAGTTAGTTTAACTGTAGCCCATCCTGGACACCTGCCATTCCCAGATCCTCCTTATCCCTGTGTCCTATTTTTCTAGATTATTTTTCCTAAAACTATGTCAGCTATAACAATCTATCTTGTACAAGAATTCTCAGTGTGTTCTCTAGCTGTACTCTTTTTCTATGTATCATGAATCTCATTAATTTTCCATTGCTACTGTTACAAAGCCATCAAACTTAACATTACTTAAAACTAATTCTAAAGGTTTATATATTCCGTTTTGTGATTTTGTTCCCCCTTTGTCTCAGCAGGCAACATATATATCTCATTTTAGTGAGAGATTCATAAAATCTAGAGAAAGAGTTTTCATAACACACGTTCTGAGTCAGCAATTACCACTTTGCATAGTCATCTTTCCACTGCACTGATTTTAGCTTTCCCTTAAAACATGGCTAGGAGGTATTTGCACGACTGCAAAATATATATATAAAAAGAGTACTTGGAAAATGTAACTCCCCCTTATTTGGCACTTGGTGAACAGTGACACAGGCTGTGGGTGAGATAATCACACACACACGCATCCATCCATCCCCCCCCNGAAAGAGGTACCGAAGACAACCCCTTCTCCCACAACCCCGCGCGGCGCTGCCCAATGTGGCTTCGCTTCGCCCGGAACCCGCAGCCGCCCGCCCGCCTCCCTCCCCCCCCCCCCCCCTTCCGCATTCTATCTGTCTTTCATCAAGGACAGCTTTTAAAACTCTAGTTTTAAAAGCTAGTGCAGCTTCTTACTAGATACCCTAGCAGAAGATTCAGAAACATTTGGATCCTAATAAATTCTGTTTGCTGCTGACCACAGTGGGTAGTCTGCAATTATTTTTAGCTATCTGGAGATTCATAGCTTAAATGCATCATAATACTTTCTTCACAGTCTTCATATGGAAAATATCATATCAATCATTCATGATGAAGATGCCAAACAAAAGAATTTGATACAACCAAATGCTGTGATGTCAATGACCTTTCAGTAAAGGTTTCCCTTGAGTTTCTGGAGTTGAAGGATTTGACCATACCCACTCACTGATTACCTGCACCTCAGCAGACTATTACTGACTCTGCATATGTGACAACACTGCTTTTTGACATTTTGGAAAAGAAATGATACTAAAGAGAGGGGAAAAAAGCCTGTTTCTACTTTTTTCATTTTGTTGAAGCAACAGCTGTAGTCCTGGTAAGTGAAGGAGTCATGGACATAGAAAAAGAATAGATAGCAATGGGGAAAGACTCTGAGACTATTTAGTACTGCATTCAGTACATGGCATGGCAAAGAATGTTTTGGGTGGTATTCTTATAGTGATGGTACTAATTTTTATATTGCAGTTTACTATGTGATACTGAATCATGGTTCTGATATGGTAACATGATATGACTCATCGGGACTGTCTTATGTATGAAAAGAGATAGTCATGTCTAAAGGTATCTAGATGCCTAAAAAAAGTGGAATATTTTGTGCTTTTAAAATCTTTCTTCATTGACTGTATAAAGTAGTACTGCAGCTGGCACGTTTAGACTTTATGTATAAATGTATTTAAATTTTGGTATTTTAGGTACATTGAAATTTAAAGTCAGTAATCAAGTGTAAATGAGGTGACAGCTATGTAAGTACAAAGAATAAAAATGTATATATTTAACTTGTCACTGTGGAAGAATTACAATATTTCTATAAGAATATTTTTTTCCGTGAAAAAAACCCATTTAATTTTAGAGTAATAGCGTAATTCAGTTTGAATTACAGACATATAAATTAATTCCTTTTTTTTGCACTGTTTTATGGAAAATTGGGTGGGTTTTTTCATGTTTGTAGCTTACTAGACTTTTCAAGCTCATCATCCATGAAGGCTTTTTCATGTATTTCAAAAGTCTAACAGTAGAAGCCTTGTCAAACATTCTCTTAAGTATGGCCACTGCTGATGATGTGCCAAGGCATCCAGCTAAAACAAATCCTAATTATTTTCCTGCCTCAAGCAATAAACATTTTGACCACACTTCCACCTGACTTCCAATTCATATAACGAGCCACACAAAACCAATCAAAAGTGGAGTGAGAGAAATGCTGTCCCTTCAGTTTTGCCATTGAAGACATTTGCCAAGGCAGTTGATCACACAGGCAAAGCCTGCACACAGCCAAGTAATGCTACACAAAATCAAGGCCAATTTTAACCCACTGCCTTCCTCCCATGGGCCACAGAAGCTGAGCCTGCTGCTAGTGCAGCCACAGACTCAAAAAGAGCAAGATCATTTAACAAGTACAATCATGGGCAAAACAGACTTGTGAGAATTAATTTAATTTACTGGCAGTTAACAACAGGGTAAGATACTGACAAATCCAAAGAAAACTAAAGCACCTTCCTCCCACCCTCTTCTTCCCAGGCTTGCCTTCACTCTTCTATCTCCTTCCCCTGAGCAGCAGTAGATGGGAATGGAAAATGTGAGTTGTGCTCACTTTGTAACACTTCATCTTGTCCTTTCCTTTCTCTGCCACAGCTTCCTCCTTACGTTCTTCCCCTGCTTCAGTATGGGGTCTGTCCTGCAGGAAACAATGATTCACAACCTTCTTTAACGTGGGTCATTTCCATGGGCTGCTGTTCTTCAGGAACTTCTAAGCATTTCAGACAGATCCAGTTTACTGGATTCAGAGAGCTAAAACAATATATTAAATGGAATTGAACTTGGTGGAATATAAACCCAGTAGACTGTTTTGCTTTTGTTGATTTGTTGTTTCTTGTCTCTAAACCTACTGTATGTTTAAATTATAATGTATGAACTGACCTGGGACTGTGATGCAATCTTCTAGATTAATTTTCCTGACATGAAAGCATGTAACTCTTGCACTCTGATTCTGAGTCTCAGAATTCTAGTATGTCTCGTTACAGAGAGAACACACAATCTGAGATACAAAGGATATATAGAGATCTTAAAAACATTGTATGAAAAGAGAAAAAACATAGGAAGACTTACAGCAATGAGAGTCTAGAAGACTTCTGCAAAATGAGTTATAAATGAAATTAGATCTCTGTGTTACAGAGATTAAAACTGACATAAAATTCTTCATTAAAACCAAAACCAATATTTTATCAAAGGCCTGAACAACTCTAAGAGAACATTTATGTGTATCAGGAGTCAGTGTGCTGAAAAATATGTATTATTAAACCTTCCTTTGTCTTCTTTTTTCTTCCACACTTTTCTCCCATTCTAGCTCTTAATTAAGGGATGTCTCAAATAAGGTTAAAGTTTTGAGAGCAGGTTGTTTGGTTGTTCTTTTTTTTTTTCTTTAACCATTTTCTTTTTAAATAAAATGGTTACGATAGGAAATTAAAATGCCTGTATTACTCAGTAGCTATTCTGCAGGAAAAGAATATGCACCTCTGTCCTTTGCTAATACTCCTGTTATTCACAGTTCATCACATTTTTGTTAAAAGGTTTTCTTTTCAGTTCCTTTTTATATCAGCCCATGGAAAGACCTCTAATTCACTATTCTAGAAACTTAACATTAGCTTACTGTGGCCAGGATCCAGTACCCGGATTTGTTGATTTACTTACTACTTAAATAAGATCTAATATAGTGGCAACCTATTTGTTTTTAGAACTTGAAACTTAATAATTTTATTAATCATAATTAAAAGCTCTTATACCTTCTCTTTAAGAAAGACTGTTTGAATCTCTCATTTCAAGAAGGTGAAATGGTAGAATTCTGTTGATAAAAAAGAGCAAATTATGTGAGAAAGATAATAGATAATTTTGCTATTATTTTCCTTAAAAGCATTATTTACCTTTTAGCTTTTTTGCTCAGTTTGAATTTGAATAATTGCATTCTGCAAAATATGCAGCAGTGCAACTAGGAAATAGGAGGTAAGTTAAGAAAAGGAGGAGTCCAACTAGTTGGAAACTGTGCTGCTAATTAAAAATTATGATCAGTGTGTGCAAATTGAAATAGGTCCCAGGCTTCTTACTTTGGAAAATGTAACATGATATGCAGATGTGAAGGGAATACATCCTTTAAGGGCTCAGATTGACGAAATTATGGTACCTGATGTAACTGTCCAGAATATAGATGAAGGCATTTCACTTCATCCTGCTCATAAAATGCTTTGCTATGTTGATATTTTCAACCCCAGAGTATAGCCACAGTCCAGTGAACTGATGGTAGATATTGGTTCAGCTGTATCAGTTCTGACGGATCTTATTTACCAGCTAACAAAGTCTAAATTACATTTGGAAATTTGTTTGAAGAAGGCAGTCCTTGTGCTTCATTGCCTTGGCTTAATGCATTGCTGAATCACTACACTTGTCTATCCATGTAATTCTTCAGAGAAACCTATTTTTAGCAGTCACCAACAAAAATATAAAAAAGCCAATCACCATTTTTTTATGTTTTCCATTAAAGGTGTTCTTCATGTAATAGAAATGAAAATAATGTCACTACTTTCATTATTTGAACAAGTTAAAACTCTAACTTGAGAAGCAAAAAGGCATCCTGATTGACCGATAGTAACTGTTTTTGAAGAACACACGTCTCACAAGTCTCATGTCACATCTGCCAGTTTCTTGTGAATGATTGATACCCTGTGGCCTCTCAAATGTAACTAAATTCAAATTTTAAGGAAATGAGCCAAGCCCTTGCTCAAACAGTAAATAGAATTAAGGAAATCTAGTTAGTTGACACTTCAGTTTGGTGAGTTGAATACTTCTGCTGACTTCACTGACTGTAATGACTAGACTTCCATTGGCTATAATGACAGCTCATTTGTATATGTTTACCTTTACATTTTGTGATATGATAAAAGCTTGTTTGTACATCAACAAACGATCCCAAAGACACAGTGGCAGCTATGGAAGCCCAAACATTACCCTGCCCTTGATATTACCAGGCCCATCATAGAAGAACCTTCAGCCTCACAAGCCCAGAGGAGCACAGGGGTGCAATGCCAGGTGGGGAAGCCAAACTACTTGGAAGAAGCGAAACCCTGTGCAGGCTCTTCCCTGGACTGTAGCAGGAGACCCTCAGCCCATGTCCAGGTGTGTAACCCATCAAGATAAGTCAACACTAAAGCACCTGTGGGACTGAGGGGGATTGCTACCTGGGATTAGGGGATGAAAAGGAACACCATTTCAGGATTGCCCAGCACTAACTGTAGGATTCTTAAGAAAACAAACAAAGGTGGAAAAAGAGAGTAATTTAGGAGATTTGGGGAGGAACAAGCATGGTAAAATGGAGGAATAAGATGATAAAAAGGGCTGGTCCTACTCAAGATAGCTGGCACACTTGTCTGCCTTGTTTATGATCAGCTCTCTGCCTGCTTCTAACACTTTGCCTGGGTGGGGCAATCTCCATTGTCTGTGTGTGTGCCTATGTGCAGCAACCGGTGTGGGACCTCTGGTCACAGGGTGTCCATGGTGGTAGCACCTTGAGTGAGTGTCTGGGTGTCCATGGCTCATGTGTCAGCAACTGGAGAGATTGGAAAGAGTTAAAACAAGTGCCATCCACTGGGGTTGGACCAGGATCCTAGGGGTCCATGTGTCCATGATGACAGTGACTGATGCACAGGCAGAACTACGAGTGTATGATCACTAGTAAAGATCAAGGAGGACTATCTGGCAGGTAGGTGAAGTGGTCTGGGATGTGCATTTTAAAAGGCAAAACCATAGGGAGGAGATGGCTCTCAGAGGGGCCAGTGGAGTCCCAGACAGCTCTGTGTGTGCATGGCTATGGGGTTGTGTATATGTGTGAAGTTCTGTATTGGAGAAGGCCTATGGCCCAGGGGGCTCATGCATGACAGCAAATGGCACACTAAGCCTAAAGGAAAAATGAAAGAAAGAAAAATTGAGAAGGATATGATTGATGTCTGTAAATAAACTAAGGCACTAAAAAATTGAGAAAGAATAGCTTTTTAAACAGACAAACAAACCCGATTCTGACTAAAGAACAAGTAATTGAAAGCTAGTTATGAAGTAAAATTCACATTTGGAATTAATTATCTAATCCCCAGAAAAGAGATTCTCACCAATAGCATTTCAATAACTTTAGGGAAGGCAGGTGTCCTGTTTTCTACAAGAGTTGGAAAGTCATTTTACTGGACTCTGCATGTTTACAATCTCAAATGTCTCTTTAATTAATCAAGATATACAGAGAAATGAAGAATATGACAGAAGGATAAACTTAAATACCAAGCTAAATCTTTATCAAAGGAGAAAAGCATTGCATGCATCAGATATGCAGATTTCACAAAAGGTATGTGAGAGCCAACACATAACTGACTCACTTCATTTATGATGTTCCATGGATAGAGAGCACCCTCTCAGCCACTACACTGGTAATATGAAGCAATTACTTGTAGTAGCTGGGAGGTAAAATATATAATAAGGCATGCACCTCTAGTCTGACATTCTGTGTGTCAAATATTTAACTTTAATGAAATTAACCATTGGCATAAGAATCATGAAAAATCCTTAAAATATTATTGGAAGTTTTTCTAGGATATATTTAACATCTAAGTAAAAACCCTGATAGGTGCAGGATTCAGTCATAAAATGATGTGACTTTTAAAACAAAGATCAGATCAATACAGTATTTCCTTCTTAATGTGAATTACAGATGCATTTTTTTTTCACATACAAGCTGGGTTGCCAGAATGCAATCAGAATTGCACTTGCTAACCAGCATGATACTAGCATGGGGGAGAAAAATGTGTGCTTACCTTCAGTGCTACTGGAAACAAATGTAGTTGAATATTTTTACTACTGCTAAATTTTGCATTTTAATCTCTTTCCTTGAGAATTAAATTTAGGGCAAATCCCCTGCTGTCTTAACCAACCTAGAAATCAAAATCTTAACTCTTCTTAAAATGTGTAACATACTGAGACACACAAAACAGTATTTTTGTTTGTTTCTTTTATTGAAACAAAAGAATGTGGAAACAAAATTGAAATACTTACCACTACTTCTTTTCTGAATAAATAGGATGGCACATACCAAATTCTTTTTTCCTGTCATGAAATTTCAGTGTAATCAAACACAATTAATGCTCAGAATCTCTTAATAATAATAATATAGTCTTATAATATTGTTAATCAGAAATAAGTGGTTTATTTTGCTATTTATTAAGATACGGCCCAATACTAACATTTTCATTACCTAAAATTTTAAAAAGGTAAGATTTGACATCATAAATTTGCAAAATTCACTTTTAAAATCTGTGTGCATACATAACACTTAGTATGTACCAGACTAAATCATCTGACCTTCAAAAATTCTGAGCATCCTGAAATTTCATCTGAAAACCAATAATTTATAACACTGAATCTTTGTTAAGATATCATGAAGAAGGTACAGACAAGTGAAAAAGAAACTTGAGGAAAATCCCAGATTTTTTTTGTTGTTTGCTTCTGGTTTCCATCCTATCTAAATTTGTCTTTCCTGTTACAGTGAGAAGCGCAGCTATAATGATGGTTTGACTTTTGTTTACTTACTCATTTAGAACAGTGATGAAGCTTATATTTATCTTTTGTTCAGAGATCCTGTGGACCTCCCCTTTTTCTTAGAACAGAAATTCTCCTTTGCAGGAGGTGAGTACATCAGAAACATTTGGCATTGCTATAGATAGATATAACTGATGTTTTGAAAATGATCCATGAATGCTAGCAGCAATTCTTTTTTTTAAAAAGTCCTGTTGATACTCGAAGATACACACTGCATAAATGAACATGTGTGGTAGGTCATAAATTATTTATGTAACTTTCAGGTTTCATTGGATAAAATAGGAACAAAATGTCCCTTCTACAATCATATCATTTTGTAAGTTTCAGAAAGAAATTCAAGTAGTTCTAATTAAGAACTGACTAACCAAATTAATATCTTGCAATGCATATCCGAATAACAGAAAACAGATGCCACTAAGTCTTGATGAGTGTTATTGACAATGCCTGGAGCTAACACAGATAGACATTTCATATGTATATTAACATCACATTCACTCAATTCGGAATGCGTGCTGTGTGCCACAGGGACCACCTAAGGCAAAAAGTTTACTTACATACCCCCATTTTTATAAATATTTACTTAGTCATACACTTGCTGTGTTATGTTTTATGTAGCTACTCACACAAGGAAGGAGATATTTCTCTTTATCAAGTAAACAAATATGAAATTGTAGAAAAAAAGTATTTCTTAGACTCACAGAATCATAGAATGGTTTGGGTTAAGTAACATTTAGTTAAGGTCATTTAGTTTCAACCCCCCTGTCATGGGTAGGGACAAATTCCACTAGACCAGGCTGCTCAAAACCCCATCCAACCTGGCCTTGAACAACTCCAGGGATGGGGCAGCCGCAGCTTCTTTGGGTAACCTGTGCCAGTGTCTCACCATGCTTACTGCAAAAAAAGCCATTTTCCTTATGTCCCAGCTAAATCTACACTCTTTCAGTTTAAAATCATTGTTCTTTGTCCTGCCATTACAGGCCTTAGTAAAAGGTTTCTCTCCACCTGCCAGCCAAACAACCAACAAAACTATAGCTCAAACAGAAAAGTTTGGGTTACTCTCAAAACCAAAAGAGATTTTTGAGCAATGTAAACATTCCAGTACCTCAGAGTTGCTGTTGTGGCTGTTTTCTTTGTAGTTCTTACTCCACTCAGGGCTGACAACACTCTCAAATATGTCAACCTAATGTCATTTTACTAGATCTACCAAATGGGCTTGGATTAGCTTAAACACCTTGTATTTCATTTAACCTGGATAGAGAAAGTGCACATTTTAGTGTGAGAAAGGAAGCTTTTAACCTACATCCGTAAGAGTCCATCTGAAGTCAGACTTTTATATCTTCACTAAATGCCTACAACTTTGTGGGGAAATTCAAAAATTTTGGAGGTATGTACAAAACCCCAGAAATTTCAAAACAACTCTTATTCAGGAAAAAGTGTTAAACATGAATTCAGGCAGGGGAGAGGTTGTACATTTTGTTTTCTATTTTTTTTTCCTAAAAAGAAAAGCCAAAGACTAGAAAGTAAAGCTTTCTGTATATGCATCTGTGATAAACTGCTCTATATACGTGGATACATTATGTAAAAAGAGAACATTAATTTTTGTCAAAAAGCCATGTTAGGAAAGTCAATTAGGTAATGTTCGTGCACTGCTAATGAAATGCAAAGCAGAATGTAAATTCAAAGCATTTTTATTATTATTATTATTATTATTATTATTATTATTATCTTACAGTTCTATCAGGTACCTTTTCTGCAAAATGTGTCAAACTTCTTTTTTAGATATATGCCCCAGGAATCTTTGAAGCAAGCTGGTTTACATTTACTTTACATTTGAAGTACATAAATATTAAACATTCTAGATGACAAAATGTATGATAAAATCCATATTTCTCATACAGATTTCAGAATTAGCTGTAAAAAGGCCATAAATTATTTTCTGTATGCTGTTGTGACACAATAAATGAAGGCCAAAATCAGACACAGAACTTTGGGGATTTGTTGATCAAAGTAATTGCTTCCAGTTTGAAATGCGTAACGAGACAGCTTTGCATTGCACTTGTCTACCCTTTTATATTCAGCAAACCTAAACAAAGCTTTGCAACTAGCTGTAACTCACCATATGTTTGAAAAAGCAAGTATAATGAAGAACAGAGTTCTGTAGGAGAGTTCTTGAGACTGGGAAGAGAAGCCCACCTATGTCTAGTGCTCCTGTAATGGCAATTATCTCCATGTTCTAGACAAGCTTTTCAGTTTTAGAGGAGACATTTAATATAGCAGTTTACATTGTTGCAAATTATTTTAATAGCTTCACCTGATTCATAAATAAGGGTTTGGAATGTTATTCAAATCTGTTTATGGCAAGAAAGAGAAACCTGTGTGTTTCAGTTCGATTCATTGAAAAATATGTAAAGTTTTCATTTCTCAAAATAATATTGAGGAAATTATCTTTCAAGTTTAAGAAATATCCCAAATTTACATATATGCATTGGTTGGATAAGGTCAGAATCACCCAGTCTTTCCCAAAATTAACCACAGAAAACTACAAAATCTGATTGCATGAAGCATCTAGAAGTTCATATAATCATCCAAAAGTACTGAAAAATGAGAAGTACATAATAAGTAAAAATACTATACGATATAAAAGCATATTTAAGTCATGTATACTTAGGAGTCTCTTAAATTCAAAGTGTCATACTTCTCCCTAAATAGAGAACCAAATAAAATGCTGGTTTGCATTTTCTAGTGATCTTATTAAAGATTAATTTGGACATAAAAATTTTCCTTACATGAACCATTTAAGTCCATAATATCATTTGAAATACTAATAACTTTATTCATTTTAATAAATATAATCAACTCACAGTTACAACAAAATTCCCTGTCCAAAAACTTGGTATGCACTCAGTTATAAAACCTAAGCATACATGAAAACATTTAACAGTCTCCAGTTCATTACGTTCATTTCTCAACATGTTTTATACAACATCCAAAATGTTGTAAATTCATAGTTAGTTAATACAATAATTTTTTTCTCCTCTGAAACTACAACCAGTATTACCTCAATTTTTCTGTGAGAAAATCAAATTTTGAGTTTATTGTGTTTAATGAGAATGATGACTGTGTTATAAGTTCTCATCTTTTTTGTAATCCAGCAATAATCTTATATATACAGTCAATAGTTTTAAATTTACCTCTGAGTCACCACAAAAGACAATTAAGACTGTAAATGTATGTCTTTTCACAAAACCACCCCTGCAGCCACCCACACTACCAAAACCTTGCCATGTAAACCCAACAAGGTTTATTTTATCCATATGGAAGCTGCTAAACTCTCAGATCACATTTCCATTTTGCTACTAAAGTGCAGTATTTTTTCTTTTTTGGGGGGGGAGGGGGGAAGTGGGTTATGTTGTCTTTGGGAAGAAGAAACTGAGTATGCCAGTTAAAGCTCACCATGGCACAAAATGTAAATAAAGAGGTACTACCTATCCATTCGTAAGTTAGGAAGGAAGTGCATTCAATATGTAACATATAGAATGCATTTTACCATGCTGGAAGAAAAGAGTCCTTTAAATAATTAAATTAATTTTAAAGGGATTTTCTGACTAAGACAGAAATATTTTAATTCACTGTCTACTAGAATTGGTGTCAATTTGCCTTTGGAGTTCATCACTCATATGAAAAGTTTTCTCCTAAGTGTTTCTGTAACTATAAGATTAAAAACAATCCAAACACAGAGGGAAAAAAAGGATTTTTTCTTTTTTCCTCGGTGAGATATCTTAAAGAATAGGATTTCAGATGAAATGAGTTTTAATTTGAATCTCTGACAATGTATTACGTCTATGATTTTCAAAAAGTAGTTTTTATAATTTCAGTAAGAAAGTAAAATCCTCAGCAAACCAGAATGAACTTGCTCTAACAAAGATATAATTTGAAAAATAAAGTCGATTTGTATATAGTCAATCTCTTTTCAAACCGATGATCTGTGTATGATTAATTTTATGATTAAAATGCTTGATATAAAATATCAATATATTTCTCTTTGTACATTTTAAATGCATATATTGGTCTTTACTTCTTTTATTGGATACCATTTTATTCTCTGTTAAATTATAGTTCCACAAGCAAATAAATAACACCACATCATTGATAAACTTCTGCGTAATGCAATTCTCTTATCAGTGTGCTGAAAATTGTGAAAATGTGTTTCATGTACAAGTTACTTCCAGGCTACATCTAGGAAAAAAAAGTCTTATGATGGTTTGGGTTTTGTTTTTTTCCAAATAATAGCAAAACTTCAAAACACTTAAAAAAAATAAATTCCAACAAAAGACAAAAAACTTCTATTCCTCCTTAATGATTATTTAAAATTCCTTAGTTTTCAGGAAAATACAACACAATAAAAAGGAAAATAAATTAAAGATATTTTATCCCAATGCAATTGTAGCTTTTCATCTGTGGCTTACTGTACCAATATGGGTTTTTTGGTTATTTGTATTTACTATCATGATACAATAATAAATGTGTGCATGAGGTAATGAAAGCAGTCTATTAAGCACTGCATTGCCTCAAGTAAAATTTCTGTGATTAGCTTTGCTCATCTAAGAACATTAAGAAAATTTAGCATAACTGATTCTTATTACCAAGTTGCTTCAATAAATTATGGATCACCAAAAAAAATTAATTATACCTGAATTATTATTGAAAATCACAGGGTAGCTCCTCTGAAAGAACAATATAATTATGTTTCAATTGCAGTATACTTCTTTAAGAATACAATTTTAGAGAGGAAAAATATTCAAGTACAGGACGTACTGTACAAATCTATAAAGAAGAATCTAAATACATTGAAAATTCTGTCCTTGTAAAATGTTCAAGGTGGAGATACATCTTTCTCAAATGCACCACAAAAAAAAAAAAAAAAAAAA
>NDXB01000391.1:6942-27118 GCA_002631895.1 Agapornis roseicollis | reverse complement strand
GAAAAACATCTTTCTAAAAAACACCAAAAAAAAAAAAAAAAAAAAAATAGAAACCAAAGTTAATAGAGGTAATTGGAATTTAAAATTAATTTATATATATATTAGTCAAAATCATAGAATCATAGATTTATATAACGATTTTCTTCTGGTGATTTCTCATTAATCAAATGAAAGGTAAGACTTCAGGTCTTCTCCTGCTTTATGGTATCATGTATAAGATTATATCTTGCAGTGTTAACACACTTAATACCTAAAGTAAAAGATAAAGAGTCATCAAAGCACGTAAGTGTTATGCCAGGGTCATCTATTTATACTTACCTCTTTTAAAAAATGAAAAATTTTTATGTACTTATTGTGAGGATATACGGGCAAATGACCTAGATGCTGCCCTGAGGTTTAGCTAAGAGAACAGTCTATAAGAAATTGCTGAACATGACATAACAAAAGGCTGAGAATGATATATAAAACAGTAAGAAGGTAAATGGGTGAAAAACATGCATGAGGAAACAGAATAAAGAGGAAGCAAAAACTGCAGGTCAGCTGTAAGCAAGCACATTTGCCTGATTGAGACCTGCCCCGATCACTGTACTCTATCCTATTATATCATATTCCAAAGCTTTTTTTTTTTCATGTGTGTGTGATCTCAGTCTTCATGTGTATGTGTGATTAGAGGTTTAGGTGCTGGCAGTTGGAGATACTGATTTTTTTATAGCCAGCTGCTGTGTATATGTGTGATTTGTTAGCAAATGTCAAGCTGGGCAAGCCAATGAGCGCGAGACCCACATCTGGAAAATCCCAGCCCTTGAGCCAAAGACTGTATAAGTGACATGGGATCTGGCCATGAACATTAAGTAGACCTAAATAATGTTGTGCTAATATGTAAGGGATCTGTGATTGTGGTGTGCTTGTAAATCTAGATAGCTTGGGTTGCAGGGAAGTGCACATACAGCAGTGAACCTTGATCCCGATTCACTGGAAAGAGGAACAAACCTGTGCTTCCTGTGCTCACGTTTCTGTGAGTGCCATTGGTGTTTATGGTGGATGCCATTAAACCGGTTCTCTGTGGCAAACATGTTAATGTTGTTAATGTTGAATATCTGTCTTTGGAAAATTGGCTCCACCCTGCTGCTTCTCAGACCTGAAGATGGACAAAACAGCCACAGCCTCCTCTAGTAGCAGAGTGCACCAAATTTGGCTTAAACAGACTAGGAAGGAAAAAACATGTGCTTTGAATTTCAATGATGTTTGGTAGCTCCTTAACATAGATTCTTTATATTATATAAGGTTATCTTAGTTTGAATTACAAGTTTAGTAACTGAAACTGGAAGACATTCAGTTTGATCCTGATGTTGGTACACTTATGTACATACACAGAAATATATAGGCAAATTAAGTCAGAAATTCAAAATTTTAAAAATAAAATTAATTACTTAATGAAACATTCTTGAAAAGCTTCCTGTAATATTTTTTCTTGTCATAGTCATCACAAATTCCCAAATATGCAACAGCTTATTATAAAATGCTATAATTTAATTTATAATATTTTCATTTGCATTTTGTCATGTGTTTAACAAAGTCTGAGTTGACAAAGAAAAACTCATCAAGTTGAATTCTACTATGAATTAAAAGGAGAAATATGAATATATATTAATAAAAAATTCATCCTTTTAATCCAATTTCCTTATTATCTGATAACTGTGACTTACTGCATTATTAATTCTTGGAACATGATCAGAAGATACTATTAAATGGGTATCATACCACACATTGTCTATGGAAAAAAAAAATATACATATATATATATTCAAGGGCTGAAAGAAGAGGAAAAGGACAGTGAAAGTGAAGATCTCTTTAGAGAGGTTGCTTTTGTTATAGATAATGAATTGAGAGAATGTAAAAATGAAGCCTTTATGTTAAGAATAAACTTCCCACTTAAATGTTTGCAAAATGATATTGGTATTTGAAATATTATGGAAGTATAAGGAACATGAAAGTGCCTACATCATTCATTGCTTCTGATTTTAATTTAATCTTGAAAAAGTACATATCATACTTTCCAATCATCAATAATTGTTTTTTCATTCCTACAATAGACTTAGAATCATAGAATCATAGAACAGTTAGGGTTGGAAAGGACCTTAAGATCATCTAGTTCCAACACCCCTGCCATAAGCAGGGCCACCTCACATTAAATCGTGCCACCCAAGGCTTCGTCCAACCTGGCCTTGAACACTGCCAGGGATGGAGCACTCACAACTTCCTTGGCAACCCATTCCAGTGCCTAACCACCCTCACAGGAAAGAATTTCTTCCTTATATCCAATCTAAACCTCCCCTGTTTAAGTTTGAACCCGTTACCCCTTGTCCTGTCACTACAGTCCCCAAAGAAGAGTCCATCCCCAGGCATCCCTATAGGTCCCCTTCAGATACTGGAAGGCTGCTATGAGATCTCCACGCAGCCTTCTCTTCTTCAGGCTAATCCCTTCTACATACATATACATGGTATCCTGTAGATAGTTAGAACATTAGCATTCTTTAAAGTGGATTCTATATCACCTATGCAGTGATGTAGATATGTTTACAGTTTATTTTCCTTATTTCCTCTCTTACAGCAGCACTTCAAATTTCCATCTTCTAACAAAGTAAAGAATTGCCAAGGATAAGTATTTTCTTGA
This sequence comes from Agapornis roseicollis, assembly GCA_002631895.1. NCBI lineage: Eukaryota > Metazoa > Chordata > Aves > Psittaciformes > Psittacidae > Agapornis > Agapornis roseicollis. The sequence continues at coordinate 24,444 of NDXB01000391.1, read as the reverse complement.
TGCTGATAGTACAAAAGGCTTTAAAGCAAAAGGAAATTTGTGATTTTGTTTCCTAATTTTTATGTCATTTTGTTTGTAATTTTTCACATTATTTTGAGATGAGACATATTGTTACAAAGGATGACTACTTTGGAAATAATATTCACCATGAATACTTTCTTTAGCCTCTAATTTGTAAATTAAATAAATCCTTCGTGACTGAAGAGGAATTGCACTAAAAGTGCAGTTAAAAATAATGAGCTATTTTACAAAAATTTTCAGGAAAATGATGCAAAGCAAGCAAAGCAAACAAAGCAATATGGCTGAGAGAGCTGAATAAATACCAGGGCAGGGGAGAATATTGTTAATGAATATAAATTTTCACTGCAACTGAATTTAAGATGCTTTGTCTTTGTTTTTGCACTGTAATGAATTAATTTTTTATTATTATTATTTACTGGGTAATAATGTTTACAGAAACAGATTCTTCAGATTGCTCTAGTGAATCTGAATTTGCTCATGTAAACATGAGTCCTTCTTCTGAAATCAAGAATGTAAGAATTTTGGTAATCACAAATGACAGGAATACAGCTTAAGACATACATGTTCCACATAGTAGACAAAGCTCTATGGATTAATATCCATTTACAAAATCTATAATCCATACCTACCCATTTTTCTAAGAGAAGTGGGCCAAGAAATAGATTTTGAGACCACCTTTACAAAAGATGAACAATATATTAGACATGCTTGTCTACATACTATGACTTTCTCTTCTTGGGCTTCTTTCTTTAAGACAGGAAAATGTTTGCCAGTTGTTACCACCATAAAGCTATCACCCTAGCCAACGCATTCAGTTCCTTTGGATGAAATTTAGCGAGGATTATGTTACTTATTTCTGCTATCTCTGATACTTACTTAAGAAGAAAGTTAACACTTAGAAATATTCCTTCACTGTTACTGCTAGCATGAACATCATTATTGATTCCAACTACATAATATTCCAATACACAGATATTACATGGACAAATTCTTAAAAAAAATAATTTCACTGTCTTAGTCAGATACTGTCCTCTCCTCACTATTAATAAGAAATGACATATGTATTACCGTATAGTGAAGGTCACTGTCTTTCCAAAAAGAGTAAGACAACCTGCTACTTAAGTCGTCCTCTGAGTCTAGGACTCAGATGATGCACATCATGTAGGTTAAGTATCTATATAGATGAGGGTTACAATAAAAGTAAACTGTGGACAACCCAGGACTTGTGACACAGCAGTGGAAGCTGTGCAGGCATCTCATAGGGCACTAAACACCACTGAACGGGTAGGTATCTGAGCTAGCCACTAAGGGTGAGGTTAAGCTGCAGGTTCAGACTTATTTACAGTGTAGGTGCTATTAAAGATATCTATCTCTTACAGAGCTACCTAAATCACAGATAGCAAATGGCGGTCTGGAGACCTAGGCATCTAATATCAGAATACATGATTGTATCTGGTCTTCTGAATAACTCTTTTGCTACCTTGACTGCTATTAGATCACCACTGGCTAACTAGAAGCTTAAATACCTAGCTGACATTTAAAATCATATAGTTCAATTTAGCTCTCTGCAGATAGTGGTTAGATGTTAGGTCATCTAATTGACCCCTCTGACAGGGTCCTGTGGTTGTCGCCAAGCCTTACTGTCCCTGATGAGCCCTCTCTGGTTTCCTTCACCCCTACCCAAAGCCAAGGACACTATTGCAGCTCCCTGGGGCTGTCAGTCTCAGCAGCAAGGCCAGTCTGCAGCTCCCATGGACCTGCCCAGCTATGGGTCCTGCTGAGCCAGGCCCACCTGTGGGCCCATGTCTAAGATCAGGTTTGACATGTGTCTCCTCCAGAGAGGTGCCAAGGAGAAAATCAGTAATAAACATGCATGCAATTATATATGTCAAGCAGCCATTTTTCTTTCTTATTGTTAATAAAAGACTTCTGAAAAATGACACTGCAATGCTTTGGTGTCAATAGTATGAAGTGTCATGAAGTAAGTCACCATAGAGTAAGCTGTTTCATTCACATTACTGTGTAAATTCTTTGCTTTTCTCTCTTCACAGATAAAATCCAATAACACTGGAGATTTCCCTCAGCTTGCATGTTATTTATACAGTGAGCAGAGTTGGTGAACATCTGTTTCAAGGGGACTCTTGTGTTGCTTAATTTGACTTGAGCAAACCAAAAGACACCTAATTTATAAACCTGCCAGACTGTCACAAAAGACATGGGGAAGATTTAAAAGGCTGATAACAATGAAAGAGAAATCCAGAGGTTCAGAAAGTAGTCAGAGAATAGTAGAACCTACTGGAAGTGATTGAAAGAATTAAACTATCAGAAACCTTTTTCCTAGATCCAGTCAGAGAAAGTGCATCGTATTGACGTATTTCAACAACTTGATTGATGACTTCATCATGATTTGGACCAATCTACAAAAATTTCAGATGGCCTAAAAATAGAATAGAGCTCTGTTTGAAGAACCTGAAGTCCTGAAGTCCCTTGTGTCACAGTTGACATACTGGGTTGATTTATGTTCATACTCTATTAATAGACCTTCAATAAAGAAATGTAGAAGATCTTAGGCTAGTATTCCAGGTTGGGTTTCTTTAGTCTGTAAACAAACCTCTGTAAAGCAAACCATCCTTTTAGGTTTCCATCACTTTGCTGAATGAACTATTTAGCCTTTGAACAGCTCTTTTCTCAGATCACACAGTTCAAATTCTTTATCTGTGAATTTTTATCAGTTTACAGGGTCTTATGGAGACACTAAAAATAAAGCAATATGTATAACACGAGGCTTTTCAGACAATTCCCTAAGGCAGAAGAATCCAAATTCAATACACTTTTATCATGATGTCATGATAAAACTAATTCTTTTCACTGAAATAATCTTTTGCTTCCTGCTTCAAATGTGTTATCCTAATTCAAATACAGATCCCAGTATTTTCCATGTTTCTTTGATTTAAAGCAAACATTAAATGATTCATGCTGTTCCAAAGTGAAATGTCTGCAGACATGTATTTATCTACAACACCAAGCACCTGTCAAGTATTTTGAATACCCAGGGAAAGGGGAGGAGGAAAACCAGTTTATTACAGTTACTAGAGGTAATAAAACATTGAGGATGTTCTGCTTCTGTGGTTAAAGAGTTGTCTGTGAAGTATGATGCAGTTTGAACTTGCTTTCACTAGTACTGTTGCTCAGTTTCAAAAGAGGGTTGTGGTTTATTATTGTCCTGGGTTCAGTCAACAGTTATTTTTCTCCTTCTTAGTAGCTGGTGCAATGCTATGTATTGGCTTTAGTCAGAGAACAATGCTGATAACACATCAATGTTTTTCGTTGTTGTAAAGCAGTACTTACTCTGGTCAAGGACTTTTCAGTCTCTCATGCTCTGCCAGTGAGAAGGGGCACAGGAAGCCAAGAGGAAGCAGAGACAGGACACCTGACCCGAACTAGGCGAAGGGCTATTCCACACCACAGAACGTCATGCCCAGTGTATAAACTGTGGAGAGTTACCCGGAAGGCCCAGATCGATGCTCTGGTTGGGCTGGGTATCAGTCAGCAGGTGGCCAGCAATTTTCTTGTGCATCACTTCTGTTTATTGTTTTCTTTCTTTCCCCCTTGTAGTTTTACATTCTCTTCTTTTGTTATTTCCCTTTATTATTAGTGGTAGTTGTTCTGTATTATACTTTATTTATTGGGCGGATCTTATCTCAGCCTGTGAGGTCTACATTCTTTCAATTCTTCTCCTCATCATGCCCAGAGGAGGGGAAGGGAGGGGAAGAGTGAGCAAGCAGCAGCATGGTTCTGAGTTACCAGACGGGTTTTAACCATGACACATGCTGAATCATAAACCGAGGGATTGAAGTAACTGGCAACAAATGGAATCAGCATTAATTCTCTATCTGTACAGCACTAAGATTTTACAACTGATGTTGTGGAATTTTGAGTTCAGACCCAATTAATAAAAAATTAAAGGTCCTTTGAAAACCAGCTTTGCCATCCACAGTACTGAAGTTATTATCATTTTGTCTGTTACCTCAAATTAATTCTTCTGTCTGACCCATCATTATTTTTTACTGTTCTGTTTATCAGTTTTCTTGTTGCTATGTATTATTTCTATATGAACAGTGCAACTGATGCTTAGTAGACAGATTTGAGGATGAAAGCACACTTGAAAGATCATGCATTTAAATATGCATGTAAAATAATAGAGAACAAAAGCTGAAGAATGCAAATGGTTGCAAATACATAGTAAAGTCAAGCAGTCACTAAATGTCACATTTTTTTTTCATCTTCATGTTGCTTAACAGCTTTCTAGTAGCAGTCCAAATAAGAAGGACATGCTCAACTGTTAAGATGTAAACCACCTAACCTGGAAGATGACCCTTCTAATAAACTTAATCATCATTCTTTAATGTTCTGTAAGAGTTTCTGTTAAAGATTATTAAATAGCATCCTTTATCAGAAGTTTGTACAGTGTTTTTCTTCATTTTGACTGGTGTACATCTACATAAATTGTAAGGATTAATAATAAACTTAAGTGATATACAAGTAAGGTATCATAAACCCTAGCAGAGAACATACGGACAGCATGTTCAGATGTTTAATTTCTGTGCTTAAGCTCAGTTTCTGGCTCGCTTTTCATTACATTTCCCACAGACTGAATATAACCTGTAGCAGCAAGATTGATGTACATTGGAGTCCTGCTAGAGAATGCCAACTGTTAGCCTAGCAGAGTGCAGGCTGATATCCATTTTAATTACATTCATATCTTTCTATTCATTAATTTCTTCATAGAATGTCGGAAAATTAAGTCACTGATAATAGTATCTGTAATTTTAAATTTAACTTGTAAAACCTGTCATGTTTTAAGTGCAGTCAGTAACTCAGATCCACACAGCCTGCTCGCTCACTCCTCCCCCCTTCCTCCCCACCCTGCTCCTGGAGGGATGTGGAGGAGAATCGAAAGAATGTAACTCCCATGGTTTGAGATAAGAATCATCCAGTAACTAAGGTATAACACAAACCACTGCTGCTGCCACCAATAATAACAATTATAAGGGAAATAAAAAGGGAAGAGAATACAACCACTCACCACCTGCCAACCAATACCCTGCCTGGTGCAAGCAGCAATCTAGCCCTTTCGGGTAACTCTCAGTTTTACATCCTGGGCATGACATGCTGTGGTATTTGGGTCAGGTGTCCTGTTTCTGTTCCTCCCAGCTTCCCCTCCTCCCTAGCAGAGCATGAGGCTCAGAAAGTCCTTGGCCAGACTGAACATTACAGAGCAACAACTAAAAACATCGGTGTTATCAGTGCTGTTCCCAGGCTGAAAGTCAAAAAATACAGCACTGTACCAGCTACCAAGAAGGAGAAAAAAAAAATGACTGCTACTGTTGAACCCAGGACAAACCAAAGCACTATATTTATGCAAAGTTCTCTTTATAAAATGTAATAAAATGAAGTTACACCTATGGCACAGTTCTGGTTTTGGAGTTAGTTTGTATCTCCTGTTCTTGTTCCTTGATGAGGCTTGGCTAGAAGCCTTCTTTTCCACTGTTTTCTTCTAGCCACTCATTTATGATATTAGTAATTTTTCATAAAATGTTGGATTTTATCAATTAATTATAAAATGTAAGAACTTGCATCTTGTATGCAATCATCACATTTAATGTGGGCATTGGGCTTTGTTGTAGTTTGAACCCAGCCAGGCAGCACATTCACTCACTCAACCCCCCCCCTTCTTGGCCTCCCCTCTTTCCTCCCCGGCTCCCGGAGGAGTGGGAGGGAAGATGGGCCAAAGAACTCCCACTGGTCAGATAACAACAGTCCAGTAACCAAGGTACAACACAAATCACTATTGCTGTCACCAACAATAATAACAATGACAAGGAAAACAAGGGAAGAGGGTACGATAACACCCGCCAAAAATGAGCCCGACTGGGAAGTTCCCCCTCCTTCTGGGTAACTCCCAGTTACCTCCTGGGCATGATGTGCTATGGTATGGAATACCTCTTTGGTCAGTTTGGGTTCTGTCCCTCCTTCCTCCCGGCCCCCCCTTCTCCCCGGCAGAGCATGAGGCTTACAGAGTCCTCAGTCAGGGCAAACATTGCTTAGCAACAACCAAAAACATCGGCCTTATCAGCCTTGTTCCCGGGTTAAGTCAAAACACAGCTACTAAAGAGAAGAAAAACTGACTGCAATTACTGAACCCAGGACAGGCTTTTATTTTACTTTCTTTCCAACTCAATAACTTTTCAGAACTGTATCTAGTTTGTTACCAGTAAATTAAGCTTAATATAAATGGTATATTCTTTGATACAAGGTCATTTGTTCATCATTCTATGACTCTATGATTTGTGTCAAGCTTATTCTTACTTTTAAATGGAAGCACTGAATATAGTCAGCTTTTTGAAACTCCCCTTGACTTCCCTACTAAAGGATAAAAATAAAGTTGTCTGAAAAATTAATCAGGCATAACTTCCACTGAATCCAGTAGTAGTGTCCTAATAACCCTAAAAGTCAAACTTACTTAAATGTGCATTTATTTTTTTTATTTTCAATCACTAAGACATTTAGAATTTTCATAACTAATCTTTTATTTTCTCTCTCTATTCCCTTTCATCTCCTTTTCCTTCCCTTCCCATGTTTTACATACTTATTTGCTTATGTACTTGACAGACATGCTTATGACAACATAATCAGCCACCACACCATTATAATTTTATTTTTTTTATACTAAAAGTTTTAGTATGTAAATGAAAGTAAAATACATAGGAATTAAAATACTGGTAACACAATAAGGAAGATATTATTTTAACAGATGAGAAAATGCAAAACCTGACTGGGTAATTAATGCTTATCTGCACAAATATTCTATAGAAAATTGAGTGCTACACCTCACATCCTAAATATTTGTGAGTTTGATATTATTTGAATGAACTCACCAGTCATAAGGGAAAATCTCTCAGAAGTAGTATGCCGTGATAACAACCATAAATGGTGCAATTGAAAAAGTAGTTCCAGTGATAGAATGACTTCCATTACAATTGCATTCTTGTTTCCTCATTAAATTAATTTTTTTAACTTTTCTAATTTTCTAGGCTTTTTCAAGTAATTATGTTTCATTTGTTTCTGCATAAGGCTAAACATTTACAGTTAAGTCTATGCAGAGCCAAACTCAGAGCTAGATATATTAAAATAAAATGATAGGTTGCATACACTGAAATATCACTTTCTTTCAATGACAGTTTGATTTTCTTGAGTCAGTAGACCATGAAAGTTCATTTTGACACATACTGGCTCAAGACAAAATTTCCTCCAGCTCTGTAATCATATCTTACAGTGTTTAGGCTACCAAAAAGACAGAGCTCACATTCTCATTCTATTTTGAAGATGAAAAAGCAATTTTGTGCTGAACCACAGGAGGTATAGTGAGGCCCAGGCATCAAACACTATTGGACAAAAGTGATTTGAATTCTTAGATGAGAAGTTGCATGTGCAATACAGAAAGAAGTCCTAAAAAGATTGAAAATGGAAGAAAACTGCTTGAGCTTGAGTACATAATCAGAAACCCACTGAAGTTTGTGAGATGCAATGTCAGTGGGGGGAAAAATAATTTGGTTTTCCAGCTTCAGGATGGTTGATGGAAAGGAACTCTTGTTGCTCCAAAAGGATGGAAAGATAGTGAAAGGAAGAACTAAGCTGCTTTACTGAAGAGCATCAGAGAGGATAAAATACAGTGAATACTACAATTTACTACAATTTTTTTTTGTTGTTTATTTAAAAAATTCAAATAGAGCTCTCCTTTCTATAACAATTTACTTGTAATATAAGTTGTAATGAAAAGTTGTCATGAAAAAAAAAAACAGAAAAAAACCCCAGAAACACCATAACAAAGAACTCACCCCCTAGTTATCAGCAAGAAATACAAATCTTTTCATTGCAAAAGAAAACAAATGTTTGTTTTAGTTAAATAGGACTGATTGATCAGGGGTTAATTATTCATGCTGAAGTCTGAATTTATTTATTTTCCTTTATCAGGGAAGTTAAAGGAAGTTTTGAAAAGCTGACTTTGAGATTTAGTCTACAATATTCAGTGCTTCCATTTACAAGTCAGAATGAGCCCAACACAAATCATAGAATCATAAAATCATGTAATCAGGAAATTATAGAATGGTTTGGGTTGGAAGGGACCTTAAAGGTCATCTACTTCCAACCCCCCTGTAATGGAGAGGAACACCTTCCACTAGACCAGGTTGCTCAAAGCCCATCCAACCTACTTTGAATACTTCCATGGATGGAGTACTCACATCTTCTCTGGGCAGCCTATTCCAATATTACACCACTTTCATAGTAAAGAATTTCTTCCTAATATGCAGTCTAAATCTACCCTTTTCCATCTTATAGCTATTCCCCCTTCTTCTACCAGTACATGCTCTTATAAAAAGTCCCTTTCCAGATTTTTTGTTATCTGTTTTGGGTTCTGCAAGTGAGAGTCATCTCATCTAATTTTAATCATCTGCAAGACAGGAATTTAATCTGAACTGGTCGTGTAAATGACTGCAAAAGAACATAAAGATCTTTTCTAGAACATTTTAATCCTGCCAAGGCAAAGAAAATCATCCTTGAGGACAAACTTAGGATGGACTTTTCAGTGCATCCACATTTCAACAAAGCCTGAAAGGCAAGTCACAAGACCAAACATCATGTTCAGGTTATACATACTACACTTTATATATGGAGCCAAGAATTAATTTATAATATATATATACTATATTAAGTTTTAGCAATTCAATCAATATTTTTTACATTAAATCCAAATTATGCAATTATTGAAGCTTTTTCCAAAATACTCCACATAGAACTGATATGCACACATTTTCTATAACGTCTTCAGTTTATGCTTTGCTCACTCTTTTCTGGTCCTTCTAGATTCTAAGGTCAATGCTCCTAGACTTCTTCAATAAGAAATGGGTAGTGATCATAGGAAGTCACCACTGCCTTGAGGTCTTTGCTGCAAAGAGTTTGACCAGAGGTTGTTCTGTTTTGACTCTGGGGTCCATTTAGAATTATTTTTTATGTTTTGTAACACAGTCAACTTGCTGTCTTTAAACAGGTTTTGCCAGGCTCCAAAAGATTTATTCCTTAAATGAACAGAGGCTGATCATTTGGAGGTTTTGATTACAGCTCTCAAACCTCCAATATCACCTTGTGCATGTATTTCAATAGGCTCCTGTAATTTTGTGCTTGTTCTTTTGAGGCACCTTGTTAAAATCACATTTTCTTCAGTCTTCAATGGACTTTGGCCTGTGGTTTCCTAAAAAGCCAAACTAATGTTTTATTAGCACTACCTGGAAATATTTAAGTCGCTGTTCTACTTGTTTTGAGTAGTTCACCTCACAGCAATAACAATCCATTAGAAGATGCATGCTTCTGTAGATACCTACAGATGCTCATAAAATGCTTTAGCAAACGTTTACTAATATTTATTACTTGATGCAGTATTACTGGTTCATTATCAAAATTTCTTTACAACAATTTACACAGTGACTAAACTCTCAAATAGTGTGGTTCAATATAAAGAGAACTATAGAGCAGATTATTTAAAACCCAACATATACATTACATACATTCACAAACATTTGCTTCAGACTGCTTCTAACCTAGTTTCAGGGACAAAATGACCTTAAATAGATAAAGTATATCGTTTCCTACATAGATGAGTATCTCAGCTCACTTAGATTTCGAAGGTATTTTAAGTACGTAGTAAAAGAGCATTATGTAAACCACAGTGTAAGAAAGATGTGTAGTTGCTACCAACTAGGAAATTTCCTTCAGAAGTGCACTACTGAAACAATAATATTGACCCACTCTGAAAGGCTATAAAGCTAAAATTTACAGTGATGTCATTGTTTGTGTGAATTACATCTTATTCACTTTTCTCCCTCTGATACCACCCTGCCCCTTTTCATAAGTTATTTCTTCTTTTAGAAAATATCATGTAAATTTTGAATGTGGCGTCTTAGATAATTTTCTTTTCATATTCATCACTCATTTTTAATTAATTAAATTTTAATTAATACAGTGAATTTCATATGCCCTTTGCTATCTTCATTTCTAGTCATAAGAGATTCCTTGACTGATTACTTATTTTCAGAAAAATAAAAACCAACCAAACAAATAAATAAATAGGCAGTTTATTATAGGATAACTAGAATCCAAGAAAACTGCAATGAAGAGCTTATTCAGAGACTATGACAAATTTATTTGTTTATCTGTAATCATTTATCTCAAATTATTGATTTTGAAATCCATTCATGTGTTATAATTACCTTGTGTCAAGTGGCTATTTTACTGTCAAGCAATTTAAAATAATCTTACACAGTATAGAATGACTTAAGAGAGAGTATAAATCTTTACTATATTATTCTGTAGTAATTAATAGTATATTTTTATTTCTACAATAAAGAAATTTCTTGTATTTTTAATCTCTGTAATATTAACTCTACATCACTGTTCTACAACATAAATGAAGTTTAAATACATGATCTTTTTGGTTTACCCCTGCTACTATCCTAAAAACATAGAGTCATTGAATCATTTAGGTTGGAAAAGACCATTAATGTGACACTACCAACTCTGCCACTAAACCACATCCCTAAGTGCCACATCTACATGTCTTTGAAATACCTCCAGGGATGGTGACCCAACCAGTTCCTTGGACAGCCTGTTCCCCATCAGTGAAGTTTTTCCTAACATCTAATCTAAATCTCCCCTACTGCAACCTGCAGCTGCTTCTTCTTCTATCACTTCTTACCTGGGAAAAGAGACCAGCACCCGCCTCCCTACAACCTCTTTTCAAGCAGCTGCAGAGTGCAATGAGGTCTCCCCTCAGCCTCCATTTTTCCAGACTAAACAAACCCAGTTCCTTCAGCAGTTCCTCGTAAGACTTGTGTTTTAGACCCTCCACCAGTTTTGTTGCTCTTTTTTGGACTTACTTCAGCACCAAAATGTCTGTCTTGTAGTATGAGGGGCCTAAAACTGAACACAGTATTCAAGGTGTGACCTTACCAGTGCTGAGTACAGGGGGGCAATCACTTCCTTAGTCCTGGCTACACTATTGCTGATATAAACCACGATGTTGTTGGCCACCTTGACCACCCGGGCACAGTGTTGGCTCGTATGCAGCTGTTAACCAATATCCCCCAGGCTCTTTTCCACTGAGAAGCTTTCCAGCCACTCTTCCCCAAGCCTGTAGTGTTGCATGCGGTTGTTGTGGCCCAACATGAAAGCCCAGGAACTTTGGTTTGTCTCTTTCCCCTGCACCATGACGTAGTGCAGTCCCATATACAGTGTTGCTGTACAGCTCCACATGTATGCGTGCATATGCATCCAGCTTGTCCTATTCTCAAATAATTTACAGTAATTATTGAGTGATTGTTATAGAAATACAGAACATTTGCACTGTGATTTTTTTTCAAACACATTTTAAATCACTAAATGTGGCTAATCAATTTTTAATACTGTCTGTAAATCAATAGATATTTGTTACTGTAATGAATTATTTGGGCATCAGACTTTTCCAAAAACTGTATTCTTAATGTGATTTTCCATGTACAAAATAGTATTCTTCTCAGGTAATTTTACATTTCTTAAAGTTAGGTGTCTAGCTTAAACTAATTACATCTTTCTTCATTGACAATGATAGATAATAGTCTGTATAGACAGACACTTATAAAAGGCTGGCCAAAGAGAGAGATCAGATAACTAGCTAAGATAAGAAACCTAATTACTAGAGCACCTGAGTCCCATTTTTTTTTGATCACTGTCAGCCACTCTATTTTTATCTTTTGATTCTCAGTCTGTTATCCCTTATTATGGGGATTTTAAGTCACTTGTTATTTAAAATCACTGTCCCTTATCTGCAGTAAAAGGCTCTCTCCAACATACTCCAGCATCTTTTCAGACTATCTGGAAAGAGGTGAATAATAGAAACTCATTCAAAGCAAGAATCCAAATTCAGAGCTAGACCAGTGTCTAAATTACCTAAGTAAAATAAATTATTCTTAGCTGGAGTTTCTTCTGTGAGGTGGGAATAAGTGAAAATATATTTATACATAAACCACAAGCATCAATGAATTAGTATTGCAGACAGCTAGGCAGTCAGAATAGAAGGTGGGAATATTTTGCATTTCTAAAAATTGCTCAAATGAATGTAGTTGCTAAATATTCTATTAAAAGTAAACAATAACTCACTGAGATGGTTTACTACTGCATGCATAACCATGTATATTCTTGACTCAGACCCCAAAGTAAAAAGCTTTGAAAAACTCTTGCACAACTATATCACAGAGAAAATGCTTCTGTTCTTTTCTTGTGAACCCATAGCCTATGCAGATTTCTTTCAAACAAATCAGTCCTGTGAAGTAAGCATGGATTCAAGCTGAACCACTTATCCATCAGCGAGAAAGAAAAAACATCCAGCTTTTAGGAATGCAGAATTAAGTAAGTTTGGCATTATCCAAACCTTCACAAAACATGCAGAAGCACCATACTGTCATGGTTTAAGCCCAGATGTAACTTAGAAACATGCCACTACTTGCTCCCACCCTTTCCTCACCTGCCCCCTGCTCTTGGCAGGAGGGGAAGGAGAACTGAAAGAATGTAATCCTCATGGATTAAGATGAGAACAGCTCAATAGCTGAAGAATAATATAAAACTACTACCACTAATAAGAACAATGATAAGGGAAATACCAAGGGGAGATAATATAAAACCAAAAAGGGAAAGAAAGAAAAAAAAAAAAATAAACACAAGTGATGCACAATATACTGTTGACTCATACAGAATTTAACATTAAACAAAATTCCTAAATTCCTTTCTGTAGGGCTGAACTCTTGTGTCTTCTCTTGTCCCATGGACAACCAGGGTTATACCATTTCATGTTTAGAATCCAGGATTTTCCTTGTAAAATTTCTTCTTTTCTAGATCTTGCATCTAGTTTTGTACTTCCTGCCCCTTTCAGAATAAGTTCTTGGTAAACTAGGGCAAGTCTTATAGAAGGCCCCCAGGATGGTCTAAGTTGTAGCACTTTCCCTTCTGATAGGGGCTGAAGAAGTGAAGCTGGCTTGGTTTGCAGAAGAGCCAGTTCCAGGAACCCTTAAAAACATTCCCCTGGTACCTGCAGGGCAAAAAGCCTGAACAGCAGCACAGAGTGGGAGGATGAGAACTAACAGGCATAAACTGAGGTGAAAAATGTTCATATAGGATATAACAAAAAACTTTTGTGCATGAAAGCCGTTAAGCCATGTGTTCCTACAAGCTGTGCAGGCTCTATCCTTGCAGTTTTTCAAGGACATGCTGAAGCCCTAAGCTACGTTGTCTGACTTAATTGCTGACACTAATTTCAGCAGCAGTTTGAATTAGAAACGTGTTAAGTTCCTTATAGACTGAATCATTGATAGTCATGGAATTCTATGAAAGCAGACTTTAACAACTGTAAGCATTTATAGGCTTGTATCAGTCTGAAACTAGAAAGCTTTGAACACATTATGCAGCTAACTCACAACAGGATAGTGTAAGTGGGAGTGGCAAGGATGCAGGATGAAAGGCCGTAACGTCTCTTTTACTGCTTGGTATTACTTGGTTTGGTTTTTTTTTTACCAGGCTTTGAGAGGGTAGGCAATGGTAGCTGAATTTTATGGGAGATAAAGATTTAAAAAATCAGGCTGAACTCCCATCTCAGTCTCGACGAATAAAATTGGTAGTCAAACAGTGATGTGGGAAAAGGATAAATTATCAATTTGTTTTTTCTCAAAGCATGTGTTCGCAAAACTAAGCAGCTAAGTAAGTAGTTTGTTCCCGCATGATTTTTGGTTTTAGTTTGTTTTTCATAAGCAGTATTTCAACAGTTTAGTATCTTACATGAGTTGATGGTGCTGGTTAACAACAACCAACGATCAGCTGCCATAAGATACCTTTATGTAACTTGAGGGAAGAAAAAAATACAAATGAATAAACTACAGAATAGCTGTTACCTGAAAACAGGAGCGGTCTTAAAAATTATACAGAGTTCCCAAGCATTTGTGAAAGCAGATGTGAAAGAAATGTTTAGGTGAATAATACAGAATTAAGAACTGTAGTTTTTGGCATTCTATATCTTCCATGAATACCTACCTTTCATCTATAAGTATTTGCCTTGGGCCTTACACATATTACTTTCCTGTGATAAATGTTGTACATAATTTGGTTTGTTCAGACTATTACTGACTTCCTGATCTTCATAGCTTTTCCCTGGACTTTATGGTTAATAAGAGTGGCATTCCTGGCGGACCTTCAAAATATTGATAGCTCTTCCCCTGCTGAAGAATCCAATGTTGTATAAAAATTTCATCATAAACACAAGCAATATAGACAGCAGGAATATTCACATAGTTTTTCATATATTTATTCAAAATTAAATTAGTCGTTTGCTCTGAGACAACACACTATGAGGGACTACATTTCCATGATAAATAATTTACTGTGAATCATTCACTGATCTACATAATAAGCTTGTCTTCATACATATCAGCTGATTTTCCTTCTTAGGATATATGTGTCAGTTCTCATGATTAACTATAGGAATCAGTATATGGTTAAAACTAAAGATGGCACTACAAAACAGTCTCCTGTGGAATTTTAAAAATTGTTCCTCAAAACTCTTTCCACCACAAAATTAATTTTCTTCTAAGCTAAACACACATTTACTTTCAGCTGAATATTATTTAATTGCCTGACACCTGTAAAAATAAATTTTAAACTATGTTATGAAACTCTATTTTAAGTACATGTAATATGAAAATACACATTTCATTTTAAAATGAGCCAAGAACAATCCTCAAAGTTATTCCAGTGTACATAGATATTAAATAATTTTATAATTTATTATTCTGAATCAAAATTAGTAAAATAAAGTTTATTTTCTGAGAATAAAAAATTATTAAGTTTGGAATAAAAGCAAAATCAGCATTTGAAATTTCCTTTGAAACTATCATTCCAAATTCTGTTCAGATCTAGTCTAATCATTGTTAAGTGGGAGTCAGGAACTGCAGTGTGATTCATTTACATCTGAGTAGTACTCCTAAGTTCCTTTGTAGTCAATCACAAGACTGCTATTCATTTGATCTATTTTATACATCTACTATAAAAACAAGATTGACTGCTTACTGGAAGTGCCTCTTTCTCTCTATTGACTATAATGGACATGTAGAGTGAATAACTTAGAGGCAGAGGCTTACATTTGGTCAAATGAATTGTTGCTTCTTACTCACTATATTATCTTGACAGAATTGCTTTACATTTCCTTCAGCTAAGGTACAATTTCATCACGTGTCATTATAATGTTCTTATTTAAAAGTTTATTACTTTTGGATGCAAGGCAGCTAAACTACATCATTCACTTAATGAAGAAGTTTCCAATCTTTTCAGAAGGTCGTAGAGAGATAGAAAACACATTATACATCTAAAAGGTTACAAGGATCCTCAGTCTTTAAAGATGCAGACATTAGCAGTGAGCTACGTAAGAGTATTCTGAACATGATCTCACTGCATTCATAGCTGTATTAAGTCTATGATGTGAAGCTTTTTATGCTCCTGTTACTGCATTTGTATTGTAACATTTAAATGTTACTGCATTTGGCAGTAACTATGTATCTGATTGCCTTTATGCATGCATATTGGTCTTTCTTCATCTAGAATGAGATAAAATGATTACTTAAAACCATGAGTTGTATAAAAAGTTGTAAATCAGAAATAATTATTACAAGTAATAAGATTTATATATATTTATACATATATAAAAGTGAAGATGTTAAATGGCAAATGTAAGCACTTACGAATATGTAAGGGCTTACACTGGAAAGAACCTTTGGAAGTCATATAGTCCAAAACCACAACCAAAGCAGGGCAACTTTGAAATCTGATCAGATTGCTCTGATTTTTGTCCTGTCAGAACACCCCACGAGAGGATTATTTACCATTTCTAGGGTAACACATTAAAATGCTTAATCACTCTTTCTTTGAATAGTTTTTTTCCTGAACTGATCTTATTTCAATTTGTGAAATTCTCTATTTCTTCTTTGAATGGTACTCATCTAAGATTGTAATTAAATCTGTATTTTTAAATTAATGTAATTTGTACTCTGTTTAATGTTACATAATGTCTTATTTTTAAAATTTTATTAATTAAATGTTGTAGTCCAAGCAGACTATTGTATGCTTCCAGTATAATCTATGGAGAGAAATAGGCACCTCTGGAGGATAACAGTTTTTATCTTTCACCTTACTAGCTACTAATTGTCACATAGAAGGATAATTTATTCTTTAGAAAACCATGAAAAGAGTACATTAAAGGAACTCTTATTTTCTAAACTTAATGTACATTTGCTTTATATCAGAAAAAGTCTTGTAATACATTTTACAATACAGACAGTAGGTGGAGGCCTCAATTTAGCAGCTGTGAATTCCGTAAATCTTATTAATTATTTATAATAAATGAGAAGCTGGCTCTCTACAATGAATGGTAGAAAACAACAAATCTTTTTTTCTTTTTTCATGTTACCCATTGATGTATTTTTTTTTTTTTTATAAATATGTATCGGGGAGGAGGTGGGTGTTATTATGACATAACTATTCTATTACTTATGCGATTTCCTGATTTCTGAAGATAATGCAGTTAGTCCAGTTTAGAGCAGAGATTTTCCTCTACTTTATGTTGGGCATTTTATTGATAAGTAGGCCATTATTTGTTATTTTCTGTCAGTTAAAGCAGTGTTAACCTTTCATCATTCTATTTAATTGTGGAAAAAAGGCAGTTTTGATTAACAAAATACTACTCAAATAACACGTAAGAGGTGAGATACTAATGCTTACAAGTCTGGAGGTTCAAAAGGAAATTAATTTTGGAGAAAATTATGGAATTTATCTCTAAGGACAGAGAAGACCTACCACGGGACACAGCCAAGCCCCTTGGGTGATGCCTCAAGGAAAACACATTTAATTAAAGGGTGACACGCTTTGCAGCAGTTTTGAGAGGCAGGAGGGAATGTGAGAAACAATCCTACTGACACCAAAGTCAGTGAAGAAGGTGGTGCTCCAGGTGCTGAAGCAGAGATTCCCCTGCAGACTGTGAATGAGACCCCACTGGAGCAGTTATTTCCTTGTAGCCTGTAGAGAGGTATTTCCTATAGCAGGTAGATATGATCTGAAGGAAGCTGCAGATTGTGAAGAAGCAAAGCTGGAGGAAGCTCCTGACAGGAACTGTGGCCCATGAAGGACCCATGTTGGAAGAAGTTTATCCTGAAGTACTGCAGCCCATGAAAAGGATCCATGCTGGAACAGAGGGGAACTGTTATGAAATGAATCCCCCATTCCCAATCTCATTCAGCCTGAGAAAATGGAGGATGAACACTTCAATTTAGTTGTTGTTTTTTGTTGGTTTTTTTTTTT
>NDXB01000390.1:0-28760 GCA_002631895.1 Agapornis roseicollis | reverse complement strand
TCCCTGGCAGTGTTCAAGGCCAGGTTGGATGAAGCCTTAGGTGCCATGGTTTAGTGTGAGGTGACCCTGCTTATGTCAGGGGAGTTGGAACTGGATGATCTTAAGATCCTTTCCAACCCTAACTATTCTATGATTCTAAAGTTCATCTTTTATTAAGTATGCCATAAATATATATAAAAAATAAAACATTACTGAACTGTGGGAGAAAAATCCTTCTTTTAATAACCAAGCATTCAAATCTCAATTTATCCAAAACTAGATTTATCTAAGGATTTATTTAAAAATAGCATATATATATAATTTATTTTATATTCTTAATTTATATACAGATTTAATTTTTAAATTTGCTATGCTTTAGAGAGTTTTCATGAATGTGAAACTCCTAAATGAACAACTAAGGAATATGATTCTATGACTCTATGATAGTAAAATGCCCCTTTCTGAACTGCCTTTACCTCATTCCATTACAGTCAATGGGACTTCATGGGTGAGGAGCTTCCTGAGGACCCTTCCTGAAGAAGTTATTTGCTGGAGAATGATGATTAAGTTAAATGCATATAACTGGAATAATCCAATAATAGCAATTATTACAATAATAACAATAATAACTTTTGCTCATATGAATGATGAAATGTCTTCCATGGTGCCTTGAAAAAGAAAGTGAGACCAGCATAAAGTTGCGTTAAATGGGTATGCAAAACCAGTCTGACATTCAAGAACCATCTGCATTTCATGCAAACACTTCTCTTCAGGTTCACATATAGGCACCTCCTTGTTTTTCTTGTGTTTCAAAACTGATGAGACAAATCAAGCAGAAATGAAGCAGTGCAGCCCCATTTACTGTGAATGAGCTCTCTACACATTTCACTGGCTATAAAACAGAATATTTCAAAGACTTGATCATATCTCTTTGGATAACACCACATTAAGAATCCAGCATGACAAACATTGATATATTTACACTTTCACAGCATTCTCATTGACTGAATTTAATTATTCATTTGCTTAATGACCTAAGTGAACACATTAAGTGAACACACTAAGACAAGTGTGTTCACTGTCATCAATCATTTTCTTAACTCTAAACATATGTCAGGTCACTGTAAAGCTGAACAATCCATCAGGTCACTTTGAGAGCTATAACTTTGGAACAGTTAAAACAAGTGGGATGTAGTTGCAATGAGTATTATAATCTAATTCCCCACCCTTTGACATGTAAAAGTCAAGACCAGGCAAGTCAGCTTATGATTTTTAGCAAATGGAAAATAAAGCTTACCATGCTTAGCTACCACTATAACCAGGATCTGTAGGAAGTTTGCAAAGTTTTCCATGAATCCAAGAATCTGAGTGGAGTTTTGCTTCATTTGTTTCATTAACTCAGTCGGGAAATATGATATAGTGCTTAGGAATGTAAACACTTTGGCTTCTGAGTTTGTTGCTATACAAGTAAAGGGCTCTTTCCTCAAAGTCATGGCAGACACCAGCATACACAAAGATATTCCACAGAGGCCACCCACACAGTTGTGGGAATTTCATTTTGGATTCGCTTTCCTGTTCTCCCATAAAAGCCAAGGTGGGCCATGGCTGGTTTCCCATAGACTGCTTAAAATGCTCAATCTGAGTTCTTTAGGACCTTGAACACAGAACATACCCCCTCATGCACCCCTGAGAAGATTCTCTACTTGTACACACAACTGAGTAGTGAATTCCCTGGAGGAAACACTGAGATGGGGGGAAACATTGCAAGGATGTTCTCCTCCTGCATTTCGACATTGATTTCCTGGCTGCCAGCAGACCTGGTTCCTAATGCCAACCACAGGGACCCGCCCCCAGGGATGCCAGTGCTGGAGAAAAATCATTTTGATTCTTGGCACCTATGTTTTACAGCTGCTAAGCATACACTGTGGGTGGTCAGAGCCATCAGTTTCCCTTCGGCAGCTAACGAGAGACAGAAGGGAGATAACAGCAAGGGAAAAAGCAAAGAGTCAGAGGATGGAAGCTCTGATCTGAGACATGTGGAGCCAGATTCTCTGGAGATAGAAATTAATTTCTCTCTGATTATGTCAGTTTGCGATTTTGATGCCTCGCCAAAGTGCGTTTTATGTCACAAAGAGTGAAGGAGCAAAATGAACCCCTAGAAGCACATTTCTATTGAGTACATTCTTCATCTGCCACTTCCAATTCAGGACAAGCAAATGAAGAACAGCATCCGTATATTCTCTTAACATAGGCTAAAAATTAATCCCTTCACCTTTATTATTGCTCTTGTATTTATCTGAAATTTGAACAGACAACTCTGCTCTGCATGATCAGCAAGCGGCACTTCTGGGGTACACATAGCCGGTAATCTTTTTATCTGAGGGGTTTTCAACCTATGCAAAGCAGTTTCTGGCATTCCAAATATGCGTATTCATCTTCATTGGCAGATTATTCCTTTTTCAGATTACTACTGGCTTCTACTAAAAATCCCAGCAAAGGTCTTGCTATCATCTCTGCAAATATCACTGGTTTAGGAAGATGAAATTGGAAACTAGTCTATTGTTCCTCTCTTGGAAGAAGCTGGAAACAACTTAAACTCAGCAGATCTACCTTACTTTTGTCTACATATTTTCCTAAACGAGAAGGTAATAATTATCTTATAATCTTTAATTATAGCTACCTTATAATCTTGACAATGTGATTTGCATCGGACAGCAATATACAGATAAATTTTGCAATTTATTGAAAGCAAAGCAAATTTCACTCTTCCCCAGTTTCATTATTTGATAAAAAAGAGAGCTTTCAGGACAAGCCTATGCTTCTAAAGGAAGGTGTGAGTTCAACATAGACAGACATGTCCACACTGGCTTTAATCTGTCTAACATGGATGGTAATGAGTGGAAGTGAAGATGAACATGTTGCCCAGGGAGGTTTTCAAGACCCAAATGGCTAAAGCCCTGAGCAACCAAGTCTGACCTCATGGCTTGACCCTGTCTAGAGCAGGAGCTTGGACAGGAGATCTTTTGGGGTCTCTTCCAGCCTGAATTATCCTGAGACCCCCCCAGAGGAGTGAACTGAGGTCAGACCTGACCGTGGGGGGTTCTGCGTTCTTTCTGAAGGCACCTCAAGCTCAGTCTGGGAAACCCATCCCCTGTAGTGCACTAAGGCTTTCCAAAGCACTCTAGAAGATGATGTCACATTAGATGTACTGCTTTCGACACGCTCAGAATGGTTTGGGTTGGAAGAGGTGACCTTAAAGCTCACCCAGTTCCAACCCCATGCCACCAGGTTGGATGGGGCTTGGAGCAACCTGGTCTAGTGAAAGCTCCATCCAGCCTGGCCTTGGACACTGCCAGGGATGGGGCAGCCACAGCTTTTCTGGGNGGACACTGCCAGGGATGGGGCAGCCACAGCTTCTCTGGGCACCTTGTGCCAGCGCCTCAGCACCCTCACAGGGAACAGCTTCCTCCTAAGAGCTCATCTCAGTCTCCCCTCTGTCAGGTTAAGCCCATTCCCCCTTGTCCTGTCCCTACAGGCCCTTGTCCAAAGCCCCTCTCCAGGTTTCTTGTAGCCCTTTAGGCACTGGAAGCTGCTCAAAGGTCTCCCTGGAGCCTTCTCTTCTCCAGGCTGAGCAAGCCCAACTCTCAGCCTGGCTTCAACCCTGGCAAGCCCTGTGGTCCTCCTCAGGAGATGATGAGGAGAAGTTTGAACTTGATCATAGGCATGATTGAGAAGAATAATATACACACAAAGAGGGATCCATGTCTCTGTGTGTGTTCCCATATGGTGCCCATCACTGTGTGTTGTCTGCCAGGGAGGGTTTTTTTTAGTTCTGAGTGAAGGCCAATGATAAAGACCAATCTCGATGCCTACAGCCATCTAGTGCCATAGGTGGTGCTCTTAAGGTGTCCTGCCTGGCCTCTATCCGGACCTTACGAGTGTCTTGTAAGGCTTTTAGCATGTGAATATCTTTGCTATACTGAGGTGGGTCAAATGGGATGAGACAGGGGATGAGAGCAACTGAATCAAGCCCTTATCCTCAGTAAGTCTGAATGGAAAATGTCTGGCCAAGGTCTGGAGTTTTGGTGACGGTTTCTCTCAAAATCAGGGCAGCATGTAGTTGGGGATTTTTGTTCTAGTGGTTTCTGTATTCCTTTTGTGAAAGACAAACTGACACAATATTTGATAAGAGGAGTGATTTGGAGCATCCTCTTTTCCTACTGAGGCACAGATAGGGTTTGATCCTCACAACAGTATCAGATTCATGGGCTTCACATTGCAGTTAGAAAGCCCAAACCATTCTCCTCTGGATGTGCATCACTCGTGATTGCTGCAGTAACCAAGCTGTTTCCCAGAATGAGCTACCCAGTTTTTGAGCAGCACACTTTTGGATAGGAAAGAACTTCATGGCCTGTGGACAGTAGGACATCTATTTCTGGGCTCTCCACCCTTTCCCTCCTGACCTGAGTAATCAAACTCTGCCCTTCAAAGCTGCCTGAGGCCAGTTCTGGGCTCTGAAGCATGGCACACAGCCTTCAAGCACTTGCAGGCCCAAGAAGCTGCTGCTGCATAAGATTCTTTGAACTTAAACACCATGCACTTGACTCCTTGGGCCCCTATACGCATTGTCCTGGGTGGCTCTGCTTCCTTTGAGGCAAAAGCCCTGCAAAGTCAAGGTCATCTATGTCCCACAGGGGATGGCAGAGTTTCTGCATTTGGATTGCACGTGCTACTTGTCCCCTTTGGTCAGTGAGCTCTGCAGAGACCTGACATTTCCCTGTGTAACGTGAAGTTGGCTTCCTATAGGAACCTGTGTGTGACCTCCAGGAGTTAGCATCCTGAGGCTTGAATTAGTTTTAACACCTCTTTATTGGGTGAGTAAATGTTTATAGCAAATTGGCCAGAGTTTAGCATTACAACTTCAGTTCTTCCCGGCAATAAAGACAGCACAGGTCACTCTGTCAGTGACAAGGCTTCTATATAATTAAACAACACTCACTGGCCACTAATTTACACGCATTATAACTCAGACTTAAGAACCTAAATAGACCAATAGAATAAACTTCACAGACGCTAAACACTTACTTGCTGTGACACTATTTATATTCAGGACTACAGAAAGCAGTAAATCAAAGGAGGACTTCAGAAGAGGAAGAAGAGAGAACAGTCTTCCTTTTCCAGTATTAATATTTAATATCCTTTTAGACATAGGCAATACTTGATGCAATTGCTGGAAATGCATTTAGTATGGGGGTTTTAGATGAGGACTTGAATGAGTCAAATAATTAATGCTTCTGAAAAAAATACCTTCAACCTTCTTCTAAAACACCTGGAAGTACACTAATGGTTTTTTCCACACATGACACACAAACAGCCCTTTAAACCTCCCTCCCATGTGCCTGCCTACACAGGAACTGGATGATCTTAAGGTCCTTTCTAACCCAAACCATTCTATGATTCTATGTATGGATTGCAGCATATGGACCTTGGGCTTTTAAAATCGTCTTGGCCTGGAGGTGTCACAATTGAGGCTCAGTTCCCTGGCAAGCCTCTGTCACACTTTGAGCATGCTGTGACCTGATAGCGCAGCTGCTTTCCATCATCACTAAGCCTAATTCCTGGGCAAGCTTTTGCTCCTTATTAGACATGAGAAATATACCTGATATACTCTTGTCATCTTCTTGTAGCTCTTCCTCTGGGCTTAGCTCAGGGGCTTCTGATACCATTTTGAACACATTTTGCAGCAAGAGATAATCTGATTTACCAATACCCATGTTTCTAAATTCTATTCCTGTACAAAGAAGACCTGGAAAATACCTTCTTCCCAGGAGCATTGTCCACTGGTCTACCAACCCAGTAGCCTGATAATAGGATACATTCCAGTAACAGGCAGCTGTATGTGTCGAGCCTCAGCTGGTAACCAACAAGTGGGAGTCCAGATTTCTGCCTGTGTGTGTGTGAAAAGGACAGCTGTGCACAGACGTAAGGATAATAACAGTTATGTACAAAATCATGTTCCAACAATGCATAAAACAGCGAAAATACAGGCGGGGGGAGGGTGTGTGTGTGTGTGTGTGTGTGTGGAATCACAGTGGGAACAAGCTGGAAAATGAGGCAAAAACATTCTAACTGCTTTTTCTGGCCTGGTGACAGGGCCTACTGTGAGATTCTAGTGCCTGGTGTGAAAAGAAGTAAAAGAAGATGCATGCAAACCTATTAGAAGTGATTGTTCATGTGACAGAAAGTGAGTATCACAAGTTTTTTCTAGGAGTGCTCCGATGTCTTCTCTGTTTGCAGGAAATAAGAGCACAGTGAATAAATAGAATATTCTGTAAAAAAAGCACTGCACAAAACCAATCCATGAACAATCCCATCTGGATAAGCAAAAAGGTTGGGGTTTGGGGTTTAACTAATTGTGAACATTGCAAACAATGAACCTGAACAGCCAAGAGGTGGAGCTGGAATTCCAGTGGTCATTCATCTTTGCCATGGGGAAATAAAGAAATCAATTGCTGTTCACGTTTTGGGGGTTTAAGTTCCTGGTGCTCAAATCTTGTAAGCATTTTTAGTTTTCATTATATGATTTTAATCAAACAGTGTTAAATGACATCATTTATAACCATAACATGCATGGGAAAATCATTTCCCATTCCTTTTTCTCCATGCAGTAACATTCAAATCAATGTACAAGTTTCTTTTTGCTTGGGACCTGGTACTTCTGTGTTTCACAAGATATTTTATTTCAGCAAAATGATCATGAAGAAGATAGATTACATTATTGCTTTTGCATTTTCTTAGTTGATGTATCCTTTACTTCTTTTGGCAACAAATGAAAAGGTGACTAATGAGAGGTGCCTTCCAGTTGCAAGCAGAGAGTTTTATATATGCCTTATCATGTCATTACAACAGTTATGGCAGGGATTTCTCAGCTCTTTTTGGCTGTTCTTTCAGTTTGAGTTTTCCCAAACGTAACAAGGTACAACTAGTGCCAGTATTCAACCATTATTGACATCAGTTTTAAAATGGGAAGCCCTTGAATACATTTTATAGTACGGGAGATCTGTCAGTCAATAAAGTCAGCTAAAAATCTAGAAGTTATTCTTAGTT
Organism: Agapornis roseicollis; assembly: GCA_002631895.1. Lineage (NCBI taxonomy): Eukaryota > Metazoa > Chordata > Aves > Psittaciformes > Psittacidae > Agapornis > Agapornis roseicollis. Next base: position 21,674 of record NDXB01000390.1, on the reverse strand, counting down.
TTTCAGTGTTATATTTTTACATGCTCTTTGGTGCTAAGTAAATGCATTGCTTAAGGCTGTGGTATATTTTACTTTGGGGTATAAGAACTGAAGTTACATGCCCGGTTGTATTTTCTGTGGCTAGAGACCTGTCAGTGCATGTTTATTATGTTTTTATGAGAGATACTTTGATGACTTTCAGGGCAGGTGTGTGGAGAGGGACTCTGCAGAAGAGGTGGCTTCTTAATGCAGAAGAGTATTCACTATCATAAATAATCATAGAATCCCAAACTGGTTTGGATTAGAAGGGACCTTAAAGCTCATCCAGCTCCAAGCCCTGCCACAGGCAGGGGCACCTTCCACTAGACCAGGTTGCTCCAAGCCCCATCCAACCTGGCCTTGAGCACTGCCAGGGATGGGGCAGCCACAGCTTCTCTGGGCCATCACCCTGTGCCAGGGCCTCAGCACCCTCACAGGGAACAGCTTCTGCCTAAGAGCTTATCTCAGTCTCCTCTCTGCCAGGTTAAAGCTGTTCCCCCTTGTCCTGTCCTTACAGGCCCTTGTCAAAAGCCCTTCTTCAGGTTTCTTGTAGCCCCTCTTTAGGTACGGGAAGACTGTTACAAGCTCTCCTCTAACTGCTTATATCCATATTAGATATCTTACATCAAGATAATATGATCTCTACAGTGCAATCCTATTTGCTTTGATTGAACTATTTGAATTCAGAGTGGTGGTTTTCAGCCCTCCTTTTGTAATAGCCCAAAGTAGATCATATTACTGCTATATTTTTTCTGGTGTCAATTCACATTTTATTTTATCCATTTTTTCCCAGTCAAACCAGATTGGGCTTTAATATATTTAGTTTTTGAAAGGTTGCTTTATAAACACCAGCCTGGAAGAACTTAAACTATTCTCTCCTAAGACCTTCAGATTTGTGAAAGGCAAAGCTGTTGAGTGACCATGTTCCAAACAGCTTTAAAAAACTAAAAGAAAAATAATAATACAAATTCCTATGTCAAGGACTTGGGTTTCTACCATTCTTTTCTTCATCCCACACACATTCCTTGCTGCTCTAGCCATGCTTCTCTGTAACATTCTCCCAACATTTATGCAGATGAAGTAATTACAGTTTCTGCCTTTGATGGTATTGCTCATGTGCCTCAGGTTACTACATGCTTATTATGTCTTCATGGTTTGAATTCATTACATGTGCACATGTCAATCCAGAAAGCTGTTCTAAAAACACGTGTTGTTTATTGATGGTGTCACAGAATCAGATCAAGAACAGAACTGTATGAAAACTGCAATAAATTGTAAGTTAAGTAAGGGGTGTAATTAAAATGTAAGTAAGGGGTGTAAGTAAAGGCCCTGTGGAAATGCGTGATGAATGTATTCTTCTTAAAGGACTTTTTGGTGAAGGAATTTTAAGACTCCTGAAGACCATCTGAAGTTCAGACCAAGGAACACCAAAGAACATTGTCAGGCAGACAGATTCAGTAACAGGAGGAATTAGTCTGGGGCTCAAAGAAAGCAAGTGTCTCTCATGTATCTAAAGACAAGAAATTCATAAAAACTATTTCATTAAAAATAGCTGGTCTCAGAGAGACACTGAATCATAGAGTGGGTTGGGTTGGAAAGCACCTTAAACCTTATTGAGTTCCAGCCCCCACCACAGGCAGGGACCCCTTCCACTAGACCAGGTTGCTCCAAGCCCCTGTGTCCAACCTGGCCTTGAGCACTGCCAGGGATGGGGCAGCCACAGCTTCTCTGGGCCATCACCCTGTGCCAGGGCCTCAGCACCCTCACAGGGAACAGCTTCTGCCTGAGAGCTCAGCTCCGTCTCCCTCACATGCCTCAAGTCTCAACAGAAGAATATCTGGTGATGAAAACCCACAGAGACAGACGTTGGGTATTCTGCCTCCTGCTTGTGCAATTGCTACGCAAAGAGGAAGTCTACGATCTTGCAAAACTTTCTTTGCTTTTCTATAACCCTACCTTTTATGAAAATAAAGAAATTAATTTGATAACATGTGAACTAATTACACTGCAATAAATACTCTTACAGTGAACATTTTTCAAACGACAAGTGCCATAAAAAGAGAGAGTGTCTGATTTGAACAATTGATTTGCAAAGGAGATGGGTGAAGACCCGGAAGGCCTGGCATGATTTTACTGGCCTTTCAGGCAATATGAAAGTACATGAGTACAAGCAGAATCGTAGATTCTATTGCTATTTCCCATATGACATAGAAACCACAATCCAAATTTTCCAAAACAGAGAGCAATAGCCTTATTCTTGAATTTCCTATCACTGTAATAAGCAGAGTTCAGCCGTTCTCAGCTTCACCAGGCTGAACTGAAATAGAACAGCCACATCTGTAATTATAAATCCATAAATCACTCATCCAAATTGTGTATTTTTTTGTAATTCAAGGTAGGCAGGATGTATTATACTAACTTACAAATCCAGTCCTCGACCTCCTGTGTTTTGAGAACAGTGCCAAAGATGGGGCTGGGAAGTGAGTTTCTTGATGTTACAAGACACAGTTAGGACCTGTGAAATACAGTTTGGAAAGCATTGAAGAGTGGCAGCCATACACAGGAAATTTGATATGTAACAGATTTAGAACAGTTATGAGGAACAACTTCCTTTAGGATGACGTCTAGGAAGTCATTTATCATCTCACAGAGGAGTCTGGCACCTTAAAGTGTTTATCTAAGGAAAGGAAATGAACCCCTGTCATCTAATAGAAACAATATTTGATCCATTTCACAAAGAAGTACACTGGTCAAAGGAATTTTAAATAATCCTCAACTCCAGCATTTAGCTATACCTGCTTCTTGTCTCCAGGAAGCTCTCAATCCATTACTTACCTGGTGTTTTCCTTTCTTTTCAATCCTTTCCTTATTTAGACAATCCCTGGGTTTGAAGATTATCCAAGATTTATTCCTTTTCAGATTAAATTTACAAATACACCCAGTTCCATGGAATAAAATACCTGGTGTACTTTAAACATACCCAAAAATTTAGTTTCCAGGAAGCAAACTAAGTCAGATTCACTAAATATTCTTGAAGTCTATCCATCCTGCAGACCATAATGCAAGACAGCCCCAGGGACTACCATGGTTAGTGCCTGATGCAAAGTCCATTCGAATTTTCACTGGACTTTGATTAAAGCATTTGGGTGGGATTATCACTGAGGGCTTTATTGGAAGAAGTGTGTTATATGGAGGAATTTATATATATATATATATATAATGAGGAGAGAATAAAGAGGAAAACCTGGAAAAAAGGCACATTGGAAGGACAATTGAGTGGGAACAGGTTTGATGGGAAGTAAAAAATGGAGCAAAAATAACTAGAAAGCCCATGAGGAGAAATGAGAGCCAGAATGCACAAAATAGTAGATTTATTGGTCCTTTGAGGCAGAGATTCAAAATTTATTTTTGATGGTTGGTAAATTCAAGTGGGAATCTGAATAAAAGACTGAGAACAGCAAGGAGTTATGATGACTCTTACTATAGTATTAGCGATGGATGAGAAAGTAGGTAGGGAGGTCTGGGAAAAGACAGCTCCACATGGCAGATTTTGCCATCCTATTTGCTAAATCTTGATAGTGTCAGCTTTAGCATGGAAAAGGAGCAGCCTAATGCACCCCCGCAGTGCCTTAATAACGATAATAATCCTGAGTTTACAATCAAAGAGGTTAAAACTAAAAGGCAAGTGTGACATTTGGCATCTCACAGAATATTTGCACTTTCTACAGCTTCATCTGCACAAAACCACTTCATGGCTGGAGAATGGGCAACAGGGCAGTTGCAGAAGAGATCATAGAGAAATGCTCGGGCATGGCTCAAGGTGACCAGTATAAGTTGTAGTTACTGCACAAAAGGAATGAAAGATCAAAAATAGATGCTGAAAGACTGGCACTGGTCTGGGGTCAAGGTTTGACAGCAGAAGAAACAAGAGTTGTGGGCAGAGCAGAAGACATGATTGCTTTCTCTGAGAAATAAGTATAATAGTGATGGTGGTGATGATGATGATAATAATATCTGCCAATTGGCAAAAAAATGAGTAAATTATTGTTGATCATCAGTTTCTGGCCACAGGGCTATATAGATGTGGCTGCTTCTTCATGTCTTTCTTAGAGATTATTGTTTTCTCAAGCAGCAGACAACACAAAACATTACTGTGAAGTTATGGATAATGATTAAAACAGGCTGACTTTGTAGTTTGGGGACAATAGCGAGTGCCTTCTCAGGTAGTGGAGATGAAGTCTAGAGGCTCCAGGTTTCTCTTTCACTAGGGAAGTACTGCATACAAGTGTTTTAAAACTAAAAAGAAACGAATAAAAAACAAGAAACATTCTCCGTTCTCTTTCTCTCTTTTCCCCTTTACTGAAGCCTCTGTGTTGTGTTTCCTCATGATCACTACCACCACATGATCTCCTTGAGCGTGTCACCTTTAGGAACCCACAGAGGTCAAAGTTTGCTACACAATCCCAACTGACTGGTTCAGCAGCTCCCCCTCTGCTTTTGGTACAGCTCTTGGCTACCCACGGGATTTATACCTCTTGGACTCCTTGCCTTGTGGCACAGCAAGGTGCTGGGACAGGCTTCCAGGCTTTGTTCTTGGTGCTAAATAACTATGGAGCATATACACAACAGGGTTTATTCTGACAAATTCCGCTACCTACTCAAGGCCTTTTTCCTTTCCTCTCTGTTAAGGGACATGGCCACTGCTGTTATTTGGTTTTCACCTCCCCCTAACTTTCAGGTAATGAGAGGATGAAGAATGTTTTTGTCTGCCTGAGTATCTCACTGCCTGTAACCCAAATCACTCAATGAAAGCTGTGTAAGCATTTTTAGGGACTGCCAAAGGGAGGGGGAAAAGACCTCCTTCCCTGTCTCTGGTCTTGGAAAGAAACGCATCAGGCTGGGACAGGTTTCAGCTACTGAGATTTTATGTGCTTCTCCCTTAATTTGGAAAGAGTGTTACCTAACTCCAGCAAAACAACAAATCAGTTCAAATCCCTCTTTAATGTAACTTGTTTTCTCTGCATTTCAGTGGGTTTACACTGAGAGCTCATTTGGCTGCAGTTCTCCTACCTGAGTGACCCATCCTCCTCCAGCCTTTCCTTGCCTTTGTTTAGAGCAACAAATCAGAGACAGGAGTTAAACAGGCATTGCTGAACAGGAAAGGCGTGCTGAGTCCAACAAGCTGTTTATGTTCATCCCTTCTCTGTGCTCCTGCTGTGCCACTAAAACCTTGCATCCACTCTCTCAATTAAAAACATCTGTCTTCTCCACAAGTCATCAAACTCTTTTTATTCTTTATTGACCTTACTTGGCAAATGACTCCCATAATTACTATCTTGCTGAAATCTCAGTTTGAATTCCCAGTCTGGCCTTAATTTTGCATTGCATTGTGCTTGTGCCTTTCTCACTTTAGTTTCCTGTTCAGCTTTATGACTACCCTTTACACAACTTCAGTACTTCTGGAGCAAGCCCTCTTTCTTTCAATGAAACAATTTGACTTCTCAAATATATCATCACACCCCTTCTCTCCTCACTTTTCTGGCTCATGTTTCAGAAGGGTTTTGCTGTAACAAACAAGCATTCCTGAGAAAGGCTAACTCCTGTTTAGTGATGTGAAATAGATACTATGGCTAGGCCGCATATTTTTGTCATTTAAGTCTACATAGCCCCTCAATAATGCCACTGAAATCAAAGCAAATTGATTTCAAATTGCTTAACTCACCTTATACCTTTCAAACAGTGAGGTTTATATAATTTAAGAGGAAAAGAAGCCAATTTCATAAGTAGTCTTCCTGAAGTTCTCAGTGTAACACTCATCAACTAGGAAAACCCATTCAGCAGCCTGTCTTAGCTTATGTGCAAAACTTTCTCTTTAGCAAAAGCCCAGAAAGCCAGCATTGAGGAAAGGAACTGTACATTTCCCAGCAGCAAGGAGGGCAGACACTGTCCACAGCAGTCAGCTTGGAAATGACTGCTTAGCTGTAGGTGAAACATGTAGATGAAGGCCTTGGTGACATGTTTTAGTGGTGAACATGGCAGTCCTGGGGTAAAGGTTGATCTTAAAGGTCTTTCCAAACCTAGTTCATTCTATGATTCCTCGTTTAATCTTCTTCACTGACCTTAACCTGTCTGAAGTGAAATGTTCACCAAATCCATGCAGGACTGCACAGTGCTGAAGTCTCCAAAGAAAGATCTTTGTGTAAGACGGACAACTGACACCCTGGTCAAAGAGCAAGACAATGGGGAATGGTTGAATTCTTTCTCCCCTTTTCAAGGATCAATGCTCAGGATGGGAAGCAGCATGTAGCCTGCAGATCTAGAGCACAAACAGCCAGTTTTCACTAGTAAAGACACAGTAATTGTATACAGCATTTGCAGCCTGTAGGATGTTCTGTCAGCATCTACCAAGGCTGTGGCAATATGTAATAATACAGAGATGCTTTACTTCATGGAAAAAAGAAGTTTATGACATGTTTACACATGTCTGTGTTCAAATGTCAGATTTTTCTGCTGTTTAATCCTTCTTTAATGTTCCCAGAAGACTGGCTCAGAGTTGTGTGGCACTATAACTTTTATATGTCTCATGACCTCTCCTAATAAAGCACTTGATGGCAATTTAGTACAAATCCCAGTCACTCTGAGGCCTAAATGTAATTATTATTTGTGCAAAATATTCTCTGTCAAAATTCATCTTTGGTAGAAATCCATCCATTTTTGTGTCTTTTCTATTCTGCAAGTCGGTGACTATAGTAGAAATGGACCTCTTGTATGCTTGAAGGATAATACTTTATGTGATTGTGTCATTTGAGTGGAGCCAGTAAATACAATCGTTTGCTATCACTTCAGTGTGTCCGGCTTCCAAGACATTCATCCAAAAATCTCAGATCTTTCAAAATCCTGCAACATCCGTCAACATTTCAATGCTTCCAATTTTAGCATCTGCCAGTTTGATTGTTGGCGCCCTCCCATCGCCATCATTTCTCCTATCCTCATCATCCACTCCTCAAAAGTAAGGGGTTAGAGAATGTCTGAAAGTATCATAAGGGATGCCATTAGTTGCAGTCACTTCCCTGAAACACAGACACTGCATACCCTGTTCAGCTGTTGTCCATCTCAGACCATTCAGCGTTTTCATGGTTGCTTCCCCTTACCACAAAGCAAAGTGGTGCAGATACTTGGGCCTGTTCCAGATCCCTCCACACACTTTCTGCTGTCTAATATCAAAAGCTAAATACTACTAAGATAATCCTGTCATTGCCTGGTAGTGACTGAGAAAATTATTTCCTTAATGTTTTGGTTCCTTGTCTACTTTCTGCCTACTCTGTATCTATAAATAGGCTTAGCATCACTTGAGCAGGGAACCACAGCTTCGTGCTCAAGGTTTATTTCTGCTCCTCTAATCAACTGGTAATGGACTATGTTGTAACATTCCTCTGTATCAAAGGAAGTAGTCAGCATTTACTTTTGCTCCAGAGTCTGAAGATGTCCTAACAGCTTCACAAAAGAAGTAACAAACCCATTGCCAGGGAACATATCATTGCCATCACCAGATTAAAGGGTATGTAGTAGCACAGAGTAAGTAAGCAATGGAAAATAAAGGGAATAGTTAAACATAAAAAAATAAAAGAAACAACAAGGGAATAATGCGTTTTGTGAGCAAGGCCATGATCCAATATCACTGAAGCTGTCTGAATGAGCAATTCCTTTCTTATTGCTTTATTCAAAAAACCATTCTTCTGACTATTTCCCTCTATCGTTAACTTTGTTTCCTGTGTGCTTACTAAGGCAGGAAATAACTCTCCGAAGAGTTTGGAAAGTGGCAAAAGTGGCTTAGTCCAAAATTAATGCTCCAAATGAGAAGGACATGGCAGAAGGAAGAGTACATTTGCTTACAAATGAAGCAGAGAACTGTACCAAGGACATTCACTGGTGCCACTTGCTGTGCAAGATCAGTGGAATGAGCTTTAACAGTAGCTGGGATTTCTTCCTATTGTTTCCTCAATCACTGAAGTTAACTTGAGACAACTTTAAGGAATATTTTCGGTTCAACAAACCATGTGCTCCTACGGGCAGATCCGTTGAGGTCAGAATTGCTCCTGTGTAACACTATGCTATCTCTGGAGATGATTGACACCAAGTGAAACGGCGTAGCCTTGGCAGCAGGGCCAGGGCAGCACTGCTGCACTGTCTGTAGGAACACAACTCCTTTATGCCCTCATGCTGAGAAAAGGTTGAGAATAAAGACCCAGCCCCTACTCAGCAAGGCCTCAGTCCTCTCACAACCTCTCTAATCTAGAGCATATTTAAAGATCAGACCCCCTTCAAAGAGTCACTTGAATTTATCTCTCCTAGTGTCTGTTCACACTGTCCTGGCCAAACTATTTTGCAGCATTTTATCTGCAAACTCACTGTGACTCATCCTGAATGTGGACACCCCTCCTCCTGCTGATCATCTGTCATCTTTCTTCTTCAGCTTGCTTTCTTTTGCTATTACTGTAATTGCAATGGCATTTGCTGTAGTTAAAACTGAAATACAGCTTCCCACAGCAACCTTCGGTTCTCATAATTTCTTAGACATGTTTGACTGAAGTTTTTTAGGCCTGGAATTAGTACTCTCCCTTTTGTTACTTAAGATGAGTATCTCTGGTTTGATAACTGAAAAAGGATAACCTGGGGTACTGTTGTTTTCATCTGAGAATGTTCAAAATCAGGTCCCGAAATGAGGCTGTTTATCATTTCAATTTCTAAATGTTTAGTGGTTTAAGTTTGTCTCAGGTGTTTGGTCGGTTTTCCTTAGCCACTTTTTTCCTGCTGCACACCTTATAGACCCATTTGCTAAAGATTTATTTGGCTCAAGCTGCTTGTCTCTGTATCAAAGCTATTGCCTGTATGGGGAGAGCTGATTCCTTTCCCAGGTCCTCTTGCAGGTGCCACAGGAAGGAAACCCACCTAGATGGGAAGGTTGTGGCAGAGCCTCAGGAGCAAGAGACATTTCAGATGCCTAGCTATGTCAGTTGTAATCGGTCACTTGCTGCCCAGAGGACCAAACACTTGCAAGTTACTTTTTATGAAGACTATTAAGTGCCCATAGAACAGCAAGAGGTATCAAAAGAAGCAGGAGTAGGAAGTCGGGACAGGGGATTCTCCTCTGTTGTGCTCTGGGGAGAAGGCCCCTGCAGTCCTGTGTCCATCTCAGGGACAACAGCACAAGAGGGATGTGGAGATGTTGGAGCCAGGCCATGGAGATGCTGCAAGGGCTGGGGCAGCTCTGCTCTGGAGCCAGCCTGGGAGAGCTGGGCTGGGGCAGCCTGGAGAAGAAAAAGCTCCTTAAGGGGAGACCTTAGAGCAGCTTCCAGTGCCTAAAAGAGGCTACAAGAAAGCTGGAGAGGGGCTTTGGAGAAGGGAGGGACAGAAGAAGGCAGATTGGCTTTAACCTGACAGAGGGGAGACTGAGCTGAGCTCTTAGGCAGAAGCTGTTCCCTGTGNAGAGGGGCTTTGGAGAAGGGAGGGACAGAAGAAGGCAGATTGGCTTTAACCTGACAGAGGGGAGACTGAGCTGAGCTCTGAGGCAGAAGCTGTTCCCTGTGAGGGTGCTGAGGCCCTGGCACAGGGTGATGGCCCAGAGAAGCTGTGGCTGCCCCATCCCTGGCAGTGCTCAAGGCCAGGTTGGACACAGGGGCTTGGAGCAACCTGGTCTGGTGGAAGGTGTCCCTGCCTGTGGCAGGGGGTTGGGACTGGATGAGCTTTAAGGTCCCTTCCAACACAAACCAGTCTGGGATTCTGGGATTCTATCCATCCAATAGGGAAAAAATACCTATAATGCTGAAAATAAGCAGTTTGCCATACTTGCAACACCAGGGTAGGAGGGCCTACATAATGTGTTACTAAACCTGGCAGGGGAGTGAGTGTAGTATTAATTTTCAGATATAAATTTTTTGAAGTCTCTCTAACGACAGGCAAATGAGACAGACAGGCCTCAGACAGACAACCTTGCTGATGAGAATTTGTTTAAAAGCTAGGAACTAAGAACTGCATTTCCTATGTTTACAAGACAGAAACATTCACATGTCATTCACCTAACTCCATCCTTGAGCACCAAAGACTTTCAAAGCGTATCCTTTTCATTCTTTAGCCCCATACTAAGTCCTACTGCCCTCAGTTTCACATAGGCATGAGGCTTGTGTTGACTCTCTGTGAAAAGTGATGCCAAAATATACAGTCCAGAGGCAAGACACTTTTGTAAAAGCATTAATAACCTTCCCCTGTCTTTCTGCACAGCCATAGCAACTGAATCTGCCTTTCAACAGGTAAGTAATGGTTCAATATTATTTTTTCATTACAGCCCTTATCCACAACAACAAACTAAGCCAAAAGGAAAAGAAGTAAGAATTGCCTTTCTGCTTATTCCTCAAATAAGATTTCACATGCTATATATACTAAAGTGAGTGAACCTTGCCAAGAGGTGGCAAGCTCCATCTACTGGCTGTTAAAATGAGTCCTAGCAGCATGCTGAGTTTTGGGTTTATCTACATAAAAAACATATCTGTAATTTCAAACCGTGATGCCATTTGCGGAGTTATATGAGCATAGGAGAAAAGACTTAATGTACAGATAAACCAGAAAGGATTCTAGTGCTCTGCGCCCTTTTGCTGTTGTAACATGAGTACTTTATTTTACCCATGTCACAAGACAGATTTCCACAAGGCTTTTGGCCTGCCTTGCTCATATTTAATTCAGTCATTGGAAAAACTCATTAGTAGTATTAAGGGAGGACCAAAATGTACTTACACCTGCAAATACTTACCTAAGCCATTAAACAGGAAGGGAGATCTTCCTTCAAGTGCCATAATGTGAGTGAACAGAGCACAACAACAGCAGCTGAGAAATGTTCTCCACATAGAATCATAGAATCACAGAATGGTTCCTTCAAACCCTGTCCAACCTGGCCTTGAGCACTGCCAGGGATGGGGCAGCCACAGCTTCTCTGGGCACCCTGTGCCAGCGCCTCAGCACCCTCACAGGGAGGAACTTCTGCCTAAGAGCTCATCTCAGTCTCCCCTCTGTCAGTTTGAACCCATCACCCCTTGTCCTATCGCTACGGTGCCTGATGAAGAGCCCCTCTCCAGCATCCTTGTAGGCCCCCTTCAGATACTGCCATCACCCCTTGTCCTATCGCTACGGTCCCTGATGAAGAGCCCCTCTCCAGCATCCTTGTAGGCCCCCTTCAGATACTAGAAGCTGCTCTGAGGTCTCCCCGCAGCTTCTCTTCTCCAGGCTGAACAGCCCCAGTGTTCCCAGCCTGTCTTCACATGAGAGGTGCTCCAGGCCCTGATCATCCTCATGGCCTCTGGACTTGTTCCAACAGCTCCATGTCCTTCTTATGTTGAGAGCACCAGAGCTGCACACAGTACTCCAAGTGGGGTCTCACAAGAGCAGAGTAGAGGGGCAGGATCACCTCCTTCAACCTGCTGCTATGCTCCTTTTGATGCAGCCCAAGAGGGAACAGGGCATAACAGCAGCAGCTGAGGAAATGTTCCCTGCATAAACAGCCAGTCTCATCCTTCGACCAGACAAACAAAGGGAATTTGTTTTCCACCTGCATTTGTTGTCACAAGCACATACATTCTATATGTCTTTTCATATATACTCTGCTTGTTTTCAAATATAGAAACTCAGGGACTGGAAATAAATTCAGTGATCATTTTGAAGAAAGACAATGGCTCCTTGGACCTGCAGTTTTTATGTCATGTGGGACTTCTGATAAAGGTAACGGTGTATCGGTATATTAGTCATACTGACTAAATGGGTACCTTTTGAGTTGTGAGTATTTATGATAAAACATAATCAACTAAAAAAAAAGAGAACAGCAAGGCTTGTGTAGGAGACTAATGCAAATTCACATTACCTGAAGATAATCGGTATCATTTGTCCCTGCCCGTGGCTGGATGAGCTTTATGGTCCTTTCCAAACTATTCGAAGATTCTACGATAAGATATGCAAGGTTTGGAGAAGTGTATTTCTCCCTGAATGATGTACAGTAAATATCATAAATATTAATTCTCATTGAGCCTAAGAAAAAGAGGGGAGAGAGCAGGAAGAGCCCTGCCAGGAATATGATGTTCAGACAACCTAACTGTCAGAGTAGGCTGTGATTAGTGTTAATAGAACATAACATCCTATCCCTTTCATGTTTATTTACTCTTGAGGGAACATTCTTGCCTTAAATTACATCCTTATTTAAAAAAAAAGAAAAAGGAAAAAAAGACACTGTGAGAGTCTTACATTTACCAAGATTAAGGGTTAAGGAAGTAGGTCAACAAAGTCCCATCAGTCTGCATCCTGTGTCAGCTGAGTGGATGTGCAAGCTGCAGTTGTGACTGGGGCTTCCTCCCTGCTTCTCTGTCCTAGATACTGCCTTGTTCCCTTTCTGATAGAGCAATTTGCAAAGGTCATCCTGCGCACAGATGCAAATCCATGTCCCTTTGTTTTCCTGTGATTCGCACTATTGCCCATTATCTTCACCCTCCGATCTTTCTTTCTCTTACCTTTTAGTATTCTGCCCTCTCCTGGCTAGTCTCCCTCCTTGTTATTGTTTCCTGCTTGGTGCAAGAAGCAAGGGCAATTTCACAAAGATCGGCCCTTGGAGCATCTTTTCTCACTCTAGGTATGTAAAGATGTGCAGTTATCAGAAAAGTCATCACACCTGAAAAATACTAGTGACTACATCAGCAAAGTATCTGCTGCTTTTACACCAGCTTTATCCTGTATAAATGGGAATCCCATTCCAAAGCATGGGGTCATCCACAATAATCTCCCTATTTTCTTTTCATAGAATCATAGAATCCCAGACTGGTCTGCCTTGGAAGGGACCTTAAGATCATCCAGTTCCAGCCCCCTGCCATGGGCAGGGACACCTTCCACTAGAGCAGGTTGCTCTAAGCCCTCTCCAACCTGGCTTTGAGCACTGAAAGGAATGAAGCAGCCACAGCTTCTCTGAGCAACCTGTACCAGTGCCTCAGCACCCTCACAGGGAAGAGCTTCTGCCTAAGATCTAACCTGAACTTTTGCTGATTCAGTTTAAACCCATCACCCTTTATCCTATTACTGCAGTCCCCTTAACCTTTGGAGGAAATTAATACATTTATCCCATCTGCCAGGCCATCAAGCATTTAAGACAAACCTGGTTCTGTGATGAGTCTTCTTACATAACTTGGTTACTTTACAGATACATTCTCCAGTCTGATCATTGCATTTTCTTTTGCTTCCTCATATATTCCAGTGGAAAGCTGGAGTAGAAATTTGTTTGTGTTTGGTTTGTTGGATGGTTTCCCCCCCATTTATGTAGCACACATAGACAATATTATCCTTACCCTAATGGCGTTTCAGGCAGGATTAAAAGAATTTGGTAAAACCAAATGTTCACCAAAATTAAGTTTTAGTAGTCTCGTTTCTAGGAAGAGCTCCATCCTAAATGGTGACTCCCCAATAGAAAGCAGCCCTGAAGTCAGTGCTCAGAGGCTACTCCAAGAAGGGACTCCATCCTGGAATAAGACTTGTCATCGTACTGATAGCTGAGAATAAAACCTAAATTTTAACTACGCTGCTTTGTCTCCTGTCTCTAGCTCTTGATAAAGCACAACGAATGGATGGAGTAAAGAAGCATAGAATCAGTCAGACTGGAAAAGACCTTTAAGATCATCAAGTCCAACCATTCCCCAGCAATGCCAAGGCCACCACTGAACCATGGCACTGAGGGCCTCATCTGCACAGTGTGTGAACACTTCCAGGGACAGTGACTCCACCACTGCCCTGGACAGCCTCTTCCAATGCCTGAGCACCCTCTGGGGAAGAAACTGTTCCTAATCTCCAGTCTAAACCTCCCCTGGCACAGCTTGAGGCCATTTCCTCTTGTCCTGTCACTTGTGACTTGGGAGCAGAGACCAGCTGCCTCCTGGCTCCATCCCCTTTCCAGGTAGTTGTAGAGAGTAATAAAGTCCCTCCTGAGCCTTCTCCAGGCTAAACAACCCACAGAGGTGAAATGGATTTGTACAGAAATCAATTTCTGGATGTCTACATTTAACTAATGGAGTAAACTATTGTACTTAGAGGTCAGAAAGAGGGAAAACGTTTTTGTCAAGTAGGAAATACAAAGATTTAAGATAAAATGTCTGTCTCAAGCTACACAGTTTTCCTGACCCAAGTCCTTGCTTCATACTTCAGGTTTCTGGTTTAGATACATGAAGGCCAAATCCTCTTCTGAAAAAAGTGGCAAAGAACAGCTTAACAAAGAAGTTGCAAACTTTCATATAGGCTCTAGAGAGTAGACTGCAGGTATAGGCACTTCAAAAAGTTGGCATTAGATGTAAATGCAGAAGGATAATTCATTGTGTCATAGTTTTAAGTCTTACAAGTCTGCTAACTCTGAATGAAAATAAGACTCAATATGGTATGGCTTTATACACCAGTTTTACACTCCAGCCCCTTACCCACTTTCACTAGTGTCATGGAAATATCTGATGTATAAAGAATTTGCCTGTTGGAACCTTTGACTACCTTAAGCATCCTGAAAGAAACATAAGCGTTATGCAGCTGTAGGTATCAAGGCAATCTCATTCAAGAAAATGGGACTGACCAACTGGAACTCATCAGTTTAATACTGACATCCTTAAATAGTCAGAACATAAAATCAGCTTAATAAAAAGAGCATATTTGGGTAGTTTCATAATATTGAAACCATATTCCAGTCATTTTTCTCAGAGTGCTCACTGACATTTCCAATCACATCATTTGTCTTTACTAAGAGCAAAATTCGCCTTTCTGTGTTTCCTGGGGCAGCCTGAAGAACTGATAATTTCAGAACAAGAGAGCTCATAACTCAAATATGGTGAGCAAGATTGTCCTAGTATCCAAACAACTTTATGCTCTTTATTTTGCTTTGCCAACTTGTCCTGAGCAGATGTTTTTCTTTGGAGCAATGGGTGAGATAAAGGCAGAAATATTTGGAGAATCTAGGCCTAAAGTCCTCTGATAAAGAAGCAGAGAGCTAGGGGCAACTTCTCATTATTTCTGAAGTGGAAGATGACAAGTAGCTGGAAAGAACTGCCTCATCTCCTGCCACTCACAACACAACGCAATAGTGCATAACAGTCCCATCTGCACAAGTGGACTTGTAGCCTGCACATGGGTTTTGAGAGTGTTTTGGCAAATCCTGACAGCTCATCCAAAGAAACACAGTGTGATGAAAGAAAAATACAAGAATACTCAAAATAATTTATTTTTCTTAATCTGTTCTCTGTTTATTCCCATTGTAAGATGAGGATTTTAAGAGCTATACTTGATAAACTAGTATATAACAAAGTTTACCCCATAGAGAATTCCCCATAGCATGGAGGTTGGAGCTGGACTATGTTAAGGTCATTTCCAACCCAAACCACTCTGATTCTGTGATTTCATGTGCATTTTACCAGAGGTTTTGCTGAACTAGTTGGTGATGCATATTTTAAATCTACAGAGTGTTCTGCTTGGCTGTATTTTAATGTGTGTATCTTTTACCCTGCATTTGCCTCAGCAGTTCTCTTTTTCCCTGACATCTTTCCCTTCCCATCACCATTCTGAGCATTGCTGCAAAGCTCTCTCCATCCTACCATTTTGACCGTGGCCATCCTCTCTTTGGACAACCCCATGTCTCTGCTGTATCAAACCAAAAAGCTTTGTTGTCCCTGGGAAATTTCACTAGATTTTATTATTAGTAGCATTATTATTATGATATGAAATGTTTGACTCCAGTTAAGAAAACATGCTTAGATGGAAACACATTTGGTTGAAACTGTTCCAAGCATCAGCTTTAATCACCTCTGACTTTTAATCAACCCATGATATCACTGTAAACTTGTCACATTTTCAGAATGTAGTTTGGCCTGCTTCCTCCCATGCTGTCCTTCAAACACTCACCAAGCTACTTCATTCTCTACCCCTTAATCTCTCCCTTGAAATGCAGGAGGATTACAAAGCATTGGATTCTGTTTGGGCCACTCATTCTTTGACCCCATGATCTCCTGCACCGAACAGTGTTATTTATTCCCCTGTTCTTGGACTATCGTCGTCCTACTTCCCATGAACAGGGACAGGCTGAATGTTATGATGAATGGGCCACTTTCTTAGTCTGTGCTTTTATTGCCTGTGCCCTAATAAGTGACAGGTTTTTCTGGGGCTCCCAACACAGAGGGATGTGGAGCTGTTGGAGCTAGTCCAGAGGAGGCCACAGAGATGCTGCAAGGGCTGGGGCAGCTCTGCTCTGGAGCCAGCCTGAGAGAGCTGGGCTGGGGCAGCCTGGAGAAGAAAAAGCTCCTTAAGGGGAGACCTGAGAGCAGCTCTAGTGCCTAAAAGATGCTACAAGAAAGCTGGAGGGGGGCTTTGGACAAAGGCCTGCAGGGACAGGACAAGGGGGAATGGTTTTAACCTGACAGAGGGGAGACTGAGCTGAGCTCTTAGGCAGAAGCTGTTCCCTGTGAGGGTGCTGAGGCGCTGGCACAGGGTGATGGCCCAGAGAAGCTGTGGCTGCCCCATCCCTGGCAGTGCTCAAGGCCAGGTTGGATGGGGCTTGGAGCAACCTGGTCTAGAGGAAGGTGTCCCTGCCCATGGCAGGGGGTTGGAACTGGATGAGCTGTAAGGTCCCTTCCAACCCAAACTAGTCTGGGATTCGATGTTTCTCTGATTTGAAAACCTGTTAAAATCAATTACTGTGCTGACAGTCTTGCCATCTGCTGCAGTACCTGTGTCTGTTCAGTCTTGAATAAGACTGTATCAAAATGCTCTTCATAACTTGCTTGCTGTGCACAACAGATGGATATACAGTCATTACAGTCTACACGAAAATCCCTGTCTGCAGAAAACCTTGTCACCAGCAATACAGTCATTAGAGAGAGCGTTTTCCTTGGTACTCAGATTCTTCCTGCTGTCACCAGATGGCAGACTCGACATGTGTCAGTTAAACGTAGGGGTGTGTGAAGTTAACATTAGCCTTTGTGAACATAGAATCATAGAATCAGGAAGGTTGGAAAAGGTCATCAAGTCCAACCATTACCTCAGGACTGCCAAGTCCACCACTAAACCATGTCACTAAGGGCCCTTCAGGAGGGATTTCTTTGCTATATACAAGCTTTCTTGCTATATTTCCATCTCAGTGGTCTGCAGTCATTAGCTGAACCCATTTTGCATCTGGGTAACCTCAAGTCAATTTGTTCTGTTGTCTGTAATGCTTTACTGACATCTCTGCTTCTTCATCTCTAAAAGCACTGATGGGTAAGTCATAAGCTGGGTTGATTCAGTGTATTTCTACACCTAACCCATGTAGGAAACAGCATCTTCTCAAGGCAATGTGAGTTCAGGCTACAGAAGTCTTGAATAAACAAGCATACAGAGAACTGGCATCCAGAAATTAAGCCCAAATGCAGTGCCTCAAATTCCCTTTACCTGATGGCATTGTCCCCTGCTGCCTCGCATTTGAAGAGGGAAAGGCAGACACAGGGCTTCTCATGAAGTTGTACTTAAGCTACAAAAGTACACTGGGAAATCAGAGTCTGTTGGTGAATCAGAGCTGAGGAGTGACAAGTCAGTGAAAGAAAATGCGTGATGTGCACTGCAAGATGACTCCAGCGTTGTAAGTAAATCATGCTTAGCTATACAAGGATGCAAAACTGCATTCTTAGATGTCTTCTCCTGCCCAAGTTTTCCCCAGTTTTATATGAAAATGACAATATATTCAAAACAAAATAGTTCCCATTCTGTGCTACCATGCCACTCCAGCCATGCTACTTCTGAAAAGAGAATGAGGTAGGTGTGAAATTAAATTAGGGGCTCAAATACTTAACTTTCTGGGAGAAGCAAGAATCTACATCCAAATTTTGGAGCTAGTTTCATAACAAATGGCCAACTCTATCCGCTTGTCAGAAGTAGACTTAAACTTTGGGGAACCATGAGCAATGGTCTGAGTTTGGTGCTTGAGCTGTCTTTCACTCACTGTTATCAGGAGATTTCCCCCACCCCACGCTCCCTGCACCTTTGGATTAGAAGCCAGAATCTCACAGCAAATGCCACATGGCACAAGAGTGTGAAGTGAGGGATACTAGTAAAGCCCTCACTGTGCCTTTGTTAAAGTGCCTTCAGTTCATGAAGATTCAGGATGTCTGTTTTGAAACTTCTTATCCTGAAGACCTATACGTAGCCCATCACATTTTTTCTAGTCCAGAAATTTAGGCACAGATCAATTTCAAATGTCACTCGGTTTTACTTTAAAGATACCAGATGAACACTTGCAGATCTTGGATCCTAGTTCTGGAGAATGTATCAGAGCCAACATCTTTTGACTAAAGGTTATTCCTGGAGGCTAGGTGTAATGCATTTGTTGTAGCTAGTTGTAAGGTTTGAAACCTGTAGTGAGCTCCAGGTACTCAAACAGATGGTACTCCAGGAATATTGTCTTAATTTTCCTTCTCATTTCCTCCCTTTTTAATAAGCTGTTCCTATAATTAAACTAGCCTAAGTATTCAGTGGATAATAATTCATGCTGCAGTTCAACAGCCTGAAGCTAAATATACTTAGATATGAATAATACATAGTTATTTCTCCCTTGCTGTTTTTACTGCTATATCCCAAGGCTTGCATCAAATGCATAAGTGAACACTGAACTTGTGAAGCCAACAACATGGTCTTCTGACAAGTAAAATGGTTTTCCTGCCTCCAACCTGTGCACCTGTGCAAGCCTGAGGTCAGATCAGACTGTGCTTTGTGGTAGAGATGGTCCTTGTGGAAGTCCATACAACACCTGAAGGTGTTACATCCGGAAGGTAGACCATGTATCCCAGCATGGACTGCCATGACTGACTGCGAGCATGTGACAAGCACATTCATGTGTTTTAAGTCAGACATGTGCACATACAGTTGCAAAGATGGGGCTCTAAGTGGAGTCCATACCCAGTGGTCTACAATTAATGGACAGGACTTATTAATCAGCCTAGAAACCAGCTCTGCACATGAGCTAAATGAAGAGCAACAGAACTCTTACTGCTGGAATCATAGGGAGGTAAAAAGGGTTTCAAGGTTTCTTCCTTGTTTTGTCAGCTCCCATAAGTAGGAATGTACAGAGCCCAAATTGTTAATGAAGTGAGTTTCTTATCAAATAAAAGCACCCCTGAATGCAGAAACTTTAAGGATTCCTCTAATCTAAAATCATAGAATGATAGAATCCCAGACTGGTCTGGGTTGGAAAGGACCTTAAGATCATCCAGTTCCAAGTCCCTGCCATGGGTTGGGAGACCTTCCACCCCAGAGGTGGGGCAACCACAGGTTCTCTGGACAACCTGTGCCAGGGTCTCACCACCCTCACAAGGAAGAGCTTACTTATATCTAACCTGAACTTTCCCTGTTTAAGTTTGAATCCATCACCCCTTATCCTATCACTACAATCCCTGATGTAGAGTCCCTCTCCAGCATCCTTGTAGGCTTCATTCAGATACTGGAAGCTGCTCTGAGGTTTGCACATATCTTCTCTTCTCCAGGTTGAACAGCCCTAACTTTCTCAGCCTGTCTTCATAAGGGAGGTGCTCAAGCCCCCTTATTGTCCTCATGGCCTCCTCTGGACTTGCTCCAACAGCTTCATGTCCTTTTTTATGATGAGGACACCGTAACTGCACACAGTAATCCAAGTGGGATCTCACAAGGGCATAGGATCACCTTCTTCAAATGCTCCTTTTGATGCAGCCCAGAATACTTCCTCCTCAGAAAATGCCTTAAAATACTTTGGTTCCCTGTTTCTGTGGCAAGCTAACACCCTTGTCATTTTCTTAAGTCTGTTTATGAATTCGCCAGGTAACCCTGAAACCTGGCTTATCAGCCAGGCACCATGGCAGGGAAAAAACCAGCAAGGCAGGCATAGATCAAGAGTGCTAAACTGCAATCATTGGGTGATGAAAAACTCCAGTAACAAAAATCCAGCTGATATATTAGGAGTCTATTACTGGCGATAAAGATAGAGATGTTGTTCAATGTTTTTTATTGCCCAGGACTTTATATTCTTAAATCGTTATGCAGTTGTTGATACTGTAAAATGTTTATTCTCAGTTGATCCATGCATAACTGACGTGAACCCATGACATTTTTAAACATACTTTGTTTAGTCTTGGGTTTTATCCCACCATAAAAGCAAGTAATTAATAAGAGGAAAACTGGCCACACAAAGGACAGGCTTCCGAACTCAATATGCTGGATGTTTTACTCTTGTTTGAATACCACAGCTTCAGAGACTTACAAGTACTTTTAAAGCTTAAACTAGAAAAAACACGTGTGCTTGTACACTGGGAATCAACAGAGCCTGCCCACTTGAGCCTGGGATTAAGTGTGTGAATTGATCCCGACACTCTGTCATTGGCACCCAGAGCTCATCTCCAACTAGGCTTCCACCCGCTTCTAAAGATAGCCAAGAGCAACCAAGGAGTCTTTGCTCTTGTTTCAAGCTCATTAGATGAGTGATGACAGGTTATAGTAGCAGTCCCTTGTGGCCAGACAACAAGCAAGACCCCCAACTGCTGCTGTCCACTATAATTGCAGCTGAATTTAGCCAGCTGTTGTAACAACCAGCATGACATAAGAAACAGCCCTCCCAGTGCTCCAAGTTAATGGGCTTTGGGCATTTTATGCAAGTTCCCTTCAAGATGTCATTCAAACATGAGGCTTTGTGCTACTGCTGCAGTCTATGGCTATATCATAGAATCATAGAATAGTTAGGGTTGGAAAGGACCTTAAGATCATCCAGTTCCAACCCCCCTGACATAAGCAGGGACACCTCACACTAAACCATGGCACCCAAGGCTTCATCCAACCTGGCCTTGAACACTGCCAGGGATGGAGCACTCACAACCTCCCTGGGCAACCCATTCCAGTGCCTCACCACCCTCACAGGAAAGAATTTCTTCCTTAGATCCAATCTAAACCTCTCCTGTTTAAGTTTGAACCCATTACCCCTTGTCCTGTGGGGGAGATGTGGGGAGTGAAGGTGCTAAGGTTTACATGAAGAAGGGTTTGGGAATGTTGCTCCCCGACTGCTTGTGGGACAGGGAAGGAGCAAAGGAGATGGTCCTGGCACATCTGGAGTTGGCCAGCACAGCCTTCACCCATTCCATTGATTCTGTAAGCACCAAAGTGTGTCCCTGTCATCTCAGGGGGTCACATAACGATTGCCCAATGTCCCCCATGAAGCTGCAGCCCAATTCAGGGCTTGCCCCCATCCCCTGTTGCAGCAGTTCTGGAACTCTGGGTGATGTCACAGACCGCGTTGCAGCAGCAGCAACTGCCCGTACCCAGACAACAACACAACAACACAGACCCTCAACCCAAACCCACGACTTTCCTGTGCTCCTACCCTTGTACTCCGAACCGTTTTACCCTGTTCCTGTATTGCCCTTCTAACCTTCTCCAGTCCTACCCTCCTGCCCTACTGACATCCCTGCCCGCTTGTTCCCATCCCTGTTGCCTTTTCCCACCCCTCGTTCTGTGTGTTGTGACCTCCGAATGCAGCCCCACAAGAAAGCCACCTGTGCCCTGCTGGTGGCCACGCTGAGCCCTTGCGGAGGCGAGGAGGCCAAGGGCTCCCTACACCGAGT
>NDXB01000389.1:0-51132 GCA_002631895.1 Agapornis roseicollis | reverse complement strand
TGCGGCACCCCCCCCCGGTCCCTGGACCCCTTTGGGCCCCGGGCCCCCCCCCCCCCCCAGCCCCGGGGCTCCGTGCCTCAGTTTCCCTACGGGGATGCCCAGGGGATGCTCCAGGTCCCCCCGCAGAGCCGCGGTCCCCCCGTGCCTCAGTTTCCCCGGTGGGTCCGGGGGTGCTGCAGCCCCTTTCCTCCCGCACCCGGCAGAACGGGGCTCCCGGGGACACCACCCCCCCTCCACTCCCCCACTCCGAGCCTGAGGTTACCGGTAGCGCCCGTCCCGCGGCCCCAGCAAACTTTTGGGCTGGAAAAGGCCAATTCTGGCTGAACCCGGCCCCGCTCATGGCGGGGGGGGTGGAGGGGGGGGCAGATCCCGGGGGCACCGTGACCCGGGGAGGGGGTGACTCTGGTGAGAGCCCCCCCGCGCCAACAGCCTCTGTCATATTATGACAGCGGGAGGGTGGCCCCGGCCCGCCGGGGGGGTCCGGCCCCGCGCCGCCACCGCCGGTCCCTGCTGTGTCATATTGTGACAACGGCGGCACCGGGACCCCGCAGCCCCGTCACCCGCTCCCGCTGCCCCACGCTTCCCTTCCTCCCCTCCTCCTCCTGCTCCTGCTCCCCATCCATCCATGCATCCATCCATGCATCCATGCATCCATCCGCATCCCGCTCGCCTTCAGCCTCCCCACGGTGCCTGGGCGGGGGGACCGCGCACCCCAACGCTCCGCACCACCGTGGGGTCCTCCCCGGTCTCCCCTCCGGCCCTTCTCACCCTCCAGCTCGTCCTCGGGGATCTCCACCGGGCGCTGCTCGGCGAGGATGTTGGGGACGGTGTAGATCCCCCGGTACATCAAAGCCGCCGTCACCGGGTGGAACGGCATCTTCGGGGCTACCCAAAAAGCCAAAGTTTAAACCCAAATAACGGGGGTAACAGGGACGAGGGGGTCCCCCCCCCGAGCCGGTACCGCGGAACGCTAAGAACAAGTTACCGGTCCCCGCTGCCCCTCGCCCGGCACCCACCGGCCAGGGGGGGCCAGGGCGAGCGGGTGCTCCCCGTCCTCCGGGGCCGGTGTCGGGACGGGGCTGCAGGCGCAGCCCCTCACCACCGGGGTGTGGGGGTGCGGGGGGACCCCACTCCGGAGCAGGCTGGCGGCGGCCCGGAGCACATCGCGCCCGAAGTGGAAGCGGGAGGCGAAAGCATCCAAGCACCGGTTAAATCCCGGTGGCGGCGGCGGCGGCGGCGGCGGCGGCGGGGACGGCTCTGGCCATGCCGCTCCGGTACCCTCCCCCCCACCCCCCCCGCCAGCCCCGGGCCCGTTCACAGCCCCCGGGGGGCCGCTGCCGCCGGGCCACGCTCCCCGGCGGGCCCCGGCATGGCGGGGCCGCGGCCGAGAGCGGCCTCTTCCTCCCCCCTCCTCCTCCTCCTCCTCCTCCTCCTCCTCCTCTGCTGCCTCCCCCCAAGTGTCCCGGCAGGGCCGGGGCCGGGCTCCCGCCGCCGCTCAGCCCCCGCCGCCGCGGCCCCGCTGCGCCCCCGCCGCCAGCCCCGGCCGCCGGAGCATCCTCGGCCCCGGCACCGGCGGCGAATGCGGGGGGAAGCGGCGGGGACGGGCGGGTTTTGAACGGTCCCGCCCGGCAAATGGGGCTGGGGGAGGGGGGGAAGGGGCGGGGGTGGCACCTCCCCCCGGGGGGGGGGGCCCCCCCCCCGGGGGGGGGGGGCAAAGCGGGTGTCCCGGGTCGGATCCTGCCCCCGAGGTGCGGGGCTGAGTGCTCGGGGTGCTGGTGGGGCACGGGGCGGTGGGGTCCCTGCTGGCTGCCCCCCGGGGTCCCCGCGCACGGCACGGGGCCGTTGTCACCCCAAGGTGCCCCCCCCATCACCCACAGGCCCCACATGCAGCACTTGGACGTCGTCACCCCGAAGTCCCCACACGTGGCACCCCAAGGTCTCCCGGCTGAGGGGGGTGACGGGGACCCTGCAGCCGGACCCCCTGCTCCTGCACCGGCGCAACAAGGAGCTGGAAAGAGGCACGAAGCCAGGCCTGGAGTGAAGCCCCCCCCCCCATGCGCATCCCTATTCTCATTGTCCCCCCCTTCCCCTCAAGCCTTGATCTCATTTTTCACCCCATTTCTCGCTTTGTCTCTGGTTAATCCCAGCTCACACCAGGATTTCCCCTCCCGTGCATCCTCCCCATGGCACCCAAGTCCCTGTGTCCCCCATCTGTGCCCCGGTACCCAGCCAGGGATGCTGCCAGCATCCGGGAGCTGCCTCCTCCCGAGTCCCTCTGTCCTCCTGGCCGGGCCTGTCTGCCCTGCGTGGCTCCAAAGGCTCTGGCCGGGTCCGTCACGGTGTCCCCTGGGCCCGGCTGGAATCCCTCCGGCTGCCGAAGCCCCCATTCCCTGATGGAAACGGCCTTTGGAGGGGCAGTGGTGGGAGGGAAGGGGCTGAGGCAGGAGGACGATGTCCCCTGAGCAGTAATGGGGTGGGAAAGAGAAAAGGGGGATGCTTGGAACCTCTCTGGTGCTCACCAGGGATCAAGGATGCTCAGGAGCAGGCGGGAAACTGAGGCAGAGCCGGGCGGGCTCCAGGCGCGCTCCTCGGCGTGGGACTGCACAGGAATTCTGGAATGGGGTTTTCCTGCCTCTCCAACCCCTCCAGTGACCCCCCCCCCAGCATCCCGCAGCAGCCCCGGCCCCGCAGCCCTTCCCGCATGCAACTCAGCGCTGCCGGGGTTTGCAGGTGAGCGGCAGCTCCCACATTCCCTGCGGGAATCTCCCACATTCCCGGCGGGAGCCTCGGCCGCGGCTCAGCAGCGGAGCTCCCCAAACCCCACCGCCCTCCCGCGCCCGTTGGGATGAACCCGCGCCGGGATTCCAGAACCGATCCAACCCCGGCGCTGCGGGCTCAGGGACGCTTCCTGCGGGATGGCACCGCTCGGGGCCGGGGCCGGGGGGGGGCCTTGGTCCAGCTCCATCCTGCCCCGGGCTCGGGTTTGGGGCTCATCCCCCTGCGCCCCGCGGGCGGGCTCCGGTGTCTGACAGCGGCGCTGAGCTGGTAACGGGAAGCGGAGCCCAAGGCGCAGCAGCCTCATTGGAAGTCGCCTCCTTCCTCGGCCGCTGCCCGGGGTTAACGGAGTCGCCTCCCAATGAATTCTCCCTTTGCCCACCGGGGGCCCCGGGGGGAGGCTCATTAATTCCTCCCCACGCACATCCCGGCAGGAACAGCGCCGCATTCCCGGGCTCTTCCCCACGAATCCCGCAGGAGCTCGCTCTGCTCCCCAGGCACCGGGACCTGTCGGAGCATCCTGCCCTGCGCAGGGGGGATGCAGCCGCTCCATCCCGGCTCCGGCTGCTTCTTCCCGAGGGGTGGAGGCAAAGCGGGCACCGGCACGGGGGGGGGGGGGGAAATGGGAATTAAACAACGGCTTCATCGCCCTTGGAGCCGCCATCGGGATCAACGCGGGGCCCCCGCTGTGTTTAAACTGAGCCGAGCCGGACACCCCCGTCCCGCCCTGCCGCGCCGCTCTCTTCCTCATGGGATGAAGGCTGGGACCTTCCCCCCGTACAAACGCAGCCCCTTTGCCTGTCCCCTCGCTTGTCCTGGGGGGAGATGCTGGGGATTGGACGCTGGATGCTGAGTGGAGGCAGCAGCAGCCCCAAATCCCAGGGATTTCAGTTTAAAACCCCGGGCTCTGCCAGGGGCTTTGCAGGTTTCCAGCCTCTGGGATGTGTCCAATGCTCCTCTCCAGGATTCCCGGTGTGCTGTTAGCTGCTCCTCTCACAATTCCTGCTTTATTTCAGCCAGGGCAGGTCACTGCCACCTCTCCCACCATCCCTCCAGCCCTTCCATGGTGGCAGCACATTCCCAGTGCTCGTGGGTGACACTGGAATTAGCGGATCCATGAACGAGGAGGGAGAAGCAGGATCCAGGCCCAGCATTTTGTGTCTCATTTGTGAGGATCTCCAGGTTCACATCCCAGCATCAACACCTTCAGCTCCCTCAGGAGCTAAGAGGGATGAGGATGAGAATGGAGATGTGGATGGAACGGGGTGGGATGGGGTCGGAGATGGCATGAGGATGAGATGGAGATCGCTGACAAGGATGTGAATGGGGAAACCCGGCATAGATGGGATGGTGCAAACCTGGGCCGGATGCCCCCAGATCCCGGAGGACAACCCCATGGATAACGCGCCCCAGGGCAGCACCGGTGTCCCGCGGGATGCGGCACCGCTCACGCTGAGGGGACAGGAGCAGCCGGGGTGGCTCCTGTGTCACCCTGCAGCCACCGCTGGCACCGAGCCCTCGGAGGCACCGGAGCATCCATCCCTGGAGCTGCTGCTGCTGTCACTGGGCATTCAGTGAGAGGGGCCTTGAGCGAACCTTGAGGCATGGACCGAGCAGAGAGCTTATCCCAGTGCCGGATCCTGCTGGGAGGTGCCAGGAGCCGGGATCTGGCCATCCCTGCACTGGGATGATGCGTTCTGGTGCAAATCACACCCGTGATGGGGGAGGCTCCAGCACCCAGAGCAGGTGGGGAGGGAAGGGGAAAGGGGAAGGATTCGAGAGCTCCGTTTCATTTGGGGTCTCAAAGGGGAAAATGGCTCCGCCATGGGAGGAGGGGAGAGCTCTGCTTGGGAGAAACGGGATACATGGAAGTGAGCCTGTTCTCAGCATTCCCAAACGGATGGGGCAGCCACAGCTTCTCTGGGCCATCACCCTGGGCCAGCGCCTCAGCACCCTCCCAGGGAACAGCTTCTGCCTCAGAGCTCAGCTCAGGCTCCCCTCTTGGGGCAGGTTCAAGCCATTGCCCTTGGCCTGGCCCTACAGGCCCTTGGCCCAAGCCCCTTTCTCTCCAGGTTCCCTGCAGCCCCTTTAGGCCCTGGAGCTGCTCTCAGGTCTCCCCTTGAGGAGCCTTCTCTCCCCCAGGCTGCCCCAGCCCAGCTCTCTCAGCCTGGCTCCAGAGCAGAGCTGCTCCAGCCCTCGCAGCAGCTCCATGGCCTCCTCTGCACTCTCAGCCCCTGCTCTCAGTGTGGGTGCTCGGTCCCGGTGTCCCCGGCACTGACAGAGGTGCTGAGCAGCGCAGCACCGAGCCCTGAGGGCTCCGCTCGCCACCGGCCCCCCCTTGGACCACAGCTCCCAGCGCCTTCTCCATCCATCGCATCCCAGGCAGAGCTGCCCAGGGCTCACCAACACCAACGACCCGGCCCCGACACCCCCTGCACCCCGACACGGGTGCACTTCCCTGCCCCAACCCCCCCCCCGCCCCGTGCAAGCACCCGTGTGCGGGTTCCCTTCCCTCGCACAAACCTCCCCATCCCCATGGATTTGCTGCTGGTGCAGGGATGAACCATCCCTGAGCCCATTGAGCAGGGCTGGGGGCCGGGAGCAGCCCCCCAAGGTGGGGCCGTGCCCGTTCCCGGGTGTTCGGCACGGATTGGGGGTTCAGTGGGGTCCCAAAGGGGTTTTATCCATAGCTCAATCCCGGAGGACAACGTGGACGTGCTCCACATTCCAGGCAGGCTGAAAGCAGCTCCAGGGATGGCAAATGCGGGGCTCAGCCCCCAGATCCCGGTGAGGAAAAGGACAAACAGGGATGGGGGAGCCCCAAGGACCCCGGAGAAATGGGAGCTGGGACCATCCCAGAGGGAGCTGCTGGAGGGATCCCAGGGATCCTCCCCCTGCTGGTAACTGCGGCAGTGAAGGGCTTTTCCCAAAGGAAGGAAAACCGAACACGGCCCCGCTGCCCCTCTTTAGTGCTTTGGATCTTTATTAAAACCAGGAGCAAACGGTTATTCCTGCCGAGGACGAGCGCAGGGCAATGGGAATGCGGCCGGTGCCAGGCCACAGCCATGCGGATCGCAGCCACGAGCCGGAATTCCATCCACCGGCAGAGTGGTTTTAAATAAGGAGAGTTCCCTCCGGCCATCCCGGTGCAGCCGGAGGTCGGGAGAGGTTGTGGGAGCGGGGAATTGGGGTCCCGGGGCAGCACTGGGGTAAATCCCAGTGGGAAGGGAGCTGTGCCCCGAGCAGGGATTGGGATAGAGCCATGAAGGGAAGGTCAGAGCATCCCCGTTCTGCCGCTGCCGGGAGGGCAGAGCTGTGGGCAAAGGCACCCGTGTGAGGACAGGCAGGAGCAGGCAGGAGCAGGCAGGAGCAGGCAGCCCTGGCTCCATCACAGTCTGCAGGACAAAGGAGCCTCCGTGGGGTTGGCACCGGCTGCTCTCCCGCTCCAAACCCGTTGCAGGGCGGAGGAGGATGAGGAGGAGACCTTCATCCGCCTCCTGCCGCTGCCTCCGCTCCCCCGGGAAGCAGCATCCCCATGGACCGCGGCCCCGCTCTGCCTGCGCCAGCCCTGATTTACAGCACTCCACTCGGACATGCTCTGGGTTCCTAATGGAGCTCCAGGCACCGGGAGAAGGCAGCCGGAGGCATGGGATCCCCATCGGCACGATGGCAACGGGACACAGCCATAGCACCGGCCCCAGCCAGGGGAGAACGCCGGGGGGGGGGGTGTTAGGGTTAAGGTTTGGCTGAGCCAAAGGACTACACTGGAAAAGTAAGGGAAAAGCTGGGAAGAAAGGGAAAAAGAGGGGGATGGATGGATGCCAGGGCAGAGAGCATCGCACAGTCCGGGGGCAGCGGTGTCCGTCGGTGTGCCCCGGGGGTGATGCCCGGCTCCCAGCCCCAGCTGGGCACTGGATCCCAAGGGAATTGCCGGTGGCAGCAGCGGTGCGGAGCACGGGTCGCTCCCTACAGCTCCTCGAAGAAGGCCACACGGGACTTGGTGCTCTGTAGGGTGAGCTGCAAGAGAGCAGAGGGGGTGAAGGGCAGCGGGATGAGCCCCTCGCACCGGGCTGCACACGGGGGCAGCTGCTGCCGTTATCCCCCCATCCCTGCCCTTGGAAACACCAGGGAAGGAGGAAGCGGGAATGTGGCATGGGCCGAGCCACCAGCAGCCTCAAGCACAGCCCAAAGGGGGAAGCACAGGGGACAGTGGCACCTTCCCCCCATCTGCTGACCCAGTTAACGCAATTAATGTGGGATACATGGGAGCCTGGAGCACTCCTGGGCATGGGATTGTGCCCCTGGGGTCCAGCACAGCCCTTCCTGCCTTGCCCCTGATGGTGAGCACAGGGGTCCTGCAAAGCTGGAGGCCAAGGGCAATGGCTTGAACCTGCCCCAACAGGGGAGCCTGAGCTGAGCTCGGAGGCAGAAGCTGTTCCCTGGGAGGGTGCTGAGGCGCTGGCCCAGGGTGATGGCCCAGAGAAGCTGTGGCTGCCCCATCCCTGGCAGGGCTCAAGGCCAGGTTGGACACAGGGGCTTGGAGCAAGGGGCTCCAGTGGAAGGGGGTCCCTGCCCGTGGGAGCAGGGCTTGGAGCTGGAGGAGCTTGAAGGTCCCTCCCAACCCAAACCAGGCTGGGGTTCTATGGAAACAGCCTCCATCAGCTGGAGCCAAAGGCAGACCCATGCTTCCCACAGCATCCCCACAGCCTCCAGGCCAGCCAAGCCCATCCCGTCCTGTGCTCACACCCATCACCGTCACTGCGGTCACCACAACCCAGCTCAGCCCCACACTGGGCTCACATCTTCCCCCTGCCCCGGGGCCTCTCCTCCCTCCCACCTGCAGGAACGGCCGTGTCCTTGGAGCCAAGGCTCTGGCGGGACTTGGCAGCCCCAGCCCGGAGGAGCTCTCCAAGAGACAACGACCCCCGGAGAGGAAAAGCATCCTCCTGGCGAGGAGGCAGCGGTGGTCACTGAGGAGCAGGCACCAAGGGCAGGTACCACTGCATCCCTGCGCCGGGAGCGAGCCAAAGCTCCGTGCCCGGCTCCATCGGAGCGGGATGAAGCAGCCAAAGGTTCCGCTGGGAACGCGGGTTCTGCTGAAGCAGGAATCCTCGGATCACGTTACTGTGAGTGCAGCCCCGCACTGGAGCTGCCAAGGGCTTCCCCCCCCCCCCCTCCCTCCCCTTCCCTGCTTCCCCTCGGCCTTCCCTCGGTAATTCCTGCACAGCTCTAATGCCACTTGGAAAAATCCCTACTGCAGAGGCCCTGTCTGCAGGCAGGGCTCCAACACCCTTTGCTGCCTGGGGCTGGCTCTGCTCCCTCTCCGGCACTGGATGAGACAGGACCCGGCTCTGGGTGCCCTGGGCAGCTCTTTGCCTCCCTTCCGAGGCCCGGGCTCCCTGTTCCCCCTCCTGAAACCCCATGGGGCCATCCCCCCTCCAGGCTGGATGGGGAATCAAAGCTCCCCCACTCCTCCAGCCCATGGTGCTGCTCCATTAGAGCACAGCAACGGAAGATGCCCCCCCCAGCATCCTCAGTGATCCAATGGGGAAAAGAAGGGAGCCACTGCTAAGGCAGGGAGGGAAGATGCTGCCCTCAGGCTCACAAGGAAGAGCTGACTGCTCCGAGCCTGCTGCTGCCTCCAGCTCCCTGTTAATCCCCCACTGCTTCCATGGCCCTGGGGGACCCCAAAGCACTGCTAGGGAAGCACGGGGAGGCAGAGCCCTGAGGGCATCCAGCACAGGCACATGGAGACACCGGGATGCAGCCCTGCTCCATCACCAGGAGCCTTCAGCCGTGGCTTTCAGAGGCTCCTGGATGTGGATGTTTTCACCTCTCCAGGGAAACGGAGGCACGGGAGGAGCAGCTCAGCTGTGGGCACACGGGGAGCAGAGATGGGTCTTGAGGAGACGGGGTCGTGCGGAGAGGGGTGAGAGCAGCTTCCCAAGAGGACCATGTGCACCCCAGTGGTGCAGGGCTGGTTCTTCTGCCCGTCCATGTCCCCAGAGAGGAGCCAGACCTCCAGTAACATGGAGGGTGTTAGCAGAGCTCCACACAAGAGGGGTCAGGCAGAGCTGGGATAGTTCTCCCTAGCAGGAGCTGGGCTGTTGCTGAGGCCTCGCTGGTGCCTTGGGCAGAGGAAGGGGACAGCACCTTCAGGCTGCTCTGCCCTCAGCACCCAGCAGCAGCTCGGGCACTGGGAACGGGGCTGCTCTCTCCTCCCCTCTGGCTGCAGTCACCAATGAAGAGAGGAAGGGAAGCCTGCTCCTGGCTGCACACAACCTCCAGCACCGCTGCTCTGCTGTGTCCGGATGGAAAACTCCCCCTCCTTTTCCTTGCTTTCCCTTCCCTGGAGCCAGGGCAGCAGGGCTGTCCTGGGGGAGGCAGCGCTGCCACCGGCACACTGGGCTCTCACCAGCAACCTGAGGGATCACAGGCTCACAGAGCAGTCTGGGACCTTCAAAGCTCCCCTGGTCCAACCCCTGCAATGAGCAGGTCTTCAACGAGACCAGGCTGTTCACAACCACATCCAGCCCGGCCTGGAATGGCTCCAGGGATGGGGCAGCCACCACTTCTCTGGGCAACCTGTGCCCAGTGCCTCAGCATCCTCATCCCTCATCCAGCCTGAACCTCCCGTCCAGTTCAAACCCATCACCCCTGGACCTACAGCATCAGGCCCTGCTACAAAGTCTCTCCCCTTCTTTCCTGCAGCCCCTTTAGGCCCTGGAGCTGCTCTCAGGTCTCCCCTTGAGGAGCCTTCTCTCCCCCAGGCTGCCCCAGCCCAGCTCTCTCAGCCTTTCCCCACAAGAGAGGGGCTCCATCCCTCTGCCCATCCCTGTGTCCCTGCACCCTCTCCAACAGGGCCATGTCTTTACTGAGGACCCCAGAGCTGGATGCAGCACTGCAGGGGGGGTCTCCCCAGAGCAGAGGGGCAGGATCCCCCCACTGCGGATACACTGCAGGAAGCTGGGCAGAGCCAGGGGAAGAAGCTCCTTAGGGCACTGAGCCCCACGGCAGCTGGATCTATCCCCCCCATGGAGCCCTGCAGCCCATCTCACTCCCCACCTCCTTTGGGCTGTGAAAGCAGGAGTTCTGCAGGGAAATCCCATTGAGCAACTGGGTTTTCCCCTATTCTTTTCCGACATGGAAGCCAGGAGTGCACAGCCCTGCTCCAGCCTCTCCCTAAGGTGGCACCCAGCACCTCCACTAACTCCTTGCACCCTCTGGCCAGGCAGGCAAGGAGAAACACATCTCCATGCCCATAGCACTGCGTTCTGCAGGCGAGGAGAGTGATTAAGAGCGAGTTACATTCTTGTCAGTGCAGAGAGGGGGGAAAAATTGATTTACAAGCAGTATTATGATAATCTGCTTCCTGCAGGAGGGAGGGAGGGAGGGAGGCTCCACAAGGCCCTGCCACAGCAGCAAAGCAAATGCAGAGAGCGAGCTGGAGCGCAATTAAGCAGCCAGAGCTCCAATGAATCCAAAGGCAAGGAAGCGAAGAGTCCCCCTCACTGCATGCCTGTGCCGGGGCTCCTCCGAGCCCTGCTTCACCCCGGGCTGCAGGGCTCATTTAAAGGCATCAAACCAACCCAAGCAGCCCAACCAGTGCCTCCCAGCCCGCTTTGGTGTGGAGGGTAACCCAGGAACTGCAGCACACAAGTGCTGCTGCCCCGGGCTCCCCATGCGCTGCAGGCAGAAGGGGGGCTCAGATCCCATCAGCCTTCCCCATCCTCCCGAGGAGCAGGGAGAGGTTTCAAACGCCTCATTTCCCCATTCATCCCGCAGCGGCCGGGGCAGGGGGTGACCTGTGCCACCCCCATCAGTGTCCCCTCACCCCATGCTCTCCCTGCTGCTAGGATGGAGCGCTACTGTCCTGCTAACTCAGCACCCGGTGCTGCATTCCATAAATCCTCTTTATTCCCCTCCCCGAACGTCCTTCTCCATCCCTGCCCACTCCTCAGGCCCCAGCAGCCAGGTGGACCTTTCACTTCCCACATTCCATTGGGAAGCCAAACCCTTCCTGTTGCTCCCTCCCCAGCTCCCTCTCCCTCCCACGCTGCTGCCGGTTGCTCTCTCCCCAGCCCCACTTTCCCCCCCCGGCCCCCAATGCTTTGATGAGCGCATTTAAAAGACAGAAGAGGATGCTCCATCTGAAGGAAACGCTTTTCAAAGCCTGCCACAAAAATAGCTGATAGGCCTGACGTTCCCTGGTTTCCTTGGGCTCCTTGTAAACAAGGCAAGGAGCTGCCGTGTCCCAC
This sequence comes from Agapornis roseicollis, assembly GCA_002631895.1. Taxonomy (NCBI): domain Eukaryota; kingdom Metazoa; phylum Chordata; class Aves; order Psittaciformes; family Psittacidae; genus Agapornis; species Agapornis roseicollis. Next base: position 40,099 of record NDXB01000389.1, on the reverse strand, counting down.
TTTAGCTGCCAAGGAGTTTCACTTCCCAGCTCCGAGGAGAACCAGGGCACAGAGGAAAGGAAGCTGGCAGGGACATGGCCTGGCACACATGGGGATGTGAGGGCCTGGCACACATGGGATGAGCACCCATCTCCTCCCATACCTAGGGAAATGGGTGCCTGGGGGTGTCCAGAGCAGCGCTGCTCCCCAGGGATGTCCCAGCTCTCACCTGCATCCCAGGTGGGTGCCAGGCAGGGCGAGAAGCCAGCATCCTGGCTCAGGGTTTCACTCAGCCCTCACAGCTCCTAAAGGGAATGGGGGAATCACCGGTGCTGCTGCTCCTGGAAGTTCCTGGCTGGTTGTGTGCGGGCTCTGCAGCAGCAGCCTGCCCCCGTGCTGCTGGAAGTGGAGCAGTGACACCAAGGCAGCGCTGCATGAGGCCAAGAGAACTCCATAGAAACACAGAATCCAGCCTGGTTTAAGCTGAAGGGACCTTAAAGCTCCTCCAGCTCCAACCCCTGCTCCCACGGGCAGGGACCCCTTCCACTGGAGCAGCTCACTCCAAGCCCCTGTGTCCAACCTGCCCTTGAGCACTGCCAGGGATGGGGTTAGCCACAGCTTCTCTGGGTACCCTGCTCCCTCCTTTTGCCCTTCCTAGGTCTTGTGCTGGTCCCTTCCTGACGCAGGATGAACCCCCAGAGGCACAATAACCTCTTCCATGTCCCCAGCAAACCACCAGAGCAAAGCAGACCCGCTTCATGCAGGGGAGGCTGCAGGGCCCAGAAGGGGACAGGGAGGGAGGGAGGCTCCAGAAGATGACAGAGACCCTACAAGACTCGATGAAGTCCTCGTGGGACACGTTCCAGCGATCCCTAGCAAGATGCCAGCCAGGCACAGCTGGAGCAGAGGGATGCTGTCTGCCCCACTGTGAAACCCTTCAGCCTGTCCTGATGATGAAGGAGCCTCCTGGCATTTGGTGGTGGCACAGCAGCTTCCCATCTCCATCATGTAGAGACTCAGATGGCAGTGCCCATCACTAAATCACCAGTGTCCTTATACTGCTGTAGAGGACAACCCAGAGCACAGCCTGAAGGTGAAAGCAGTGAGGATAAGCCTGCAGATGAGTCCGCATTGCTCTGCCTCCCTCGCCCCTCTGTGCTTGGCAGCCAGGAGCTGCTCACTGCCTGAACCTGAAGGGGATGTGGTAGAACATAACTGTTCATGGCCCAGATGATGGAGGAAGCTCAGAGAAGTCTACTGGTGATAAAGCAGATCTGAAGCAGCTTATCCAAACCTCAACAATCCTGCATTCCCTGAGGGCAACACTGCACCACCCCCAGGATCAGCCAGGACTGGAACCAGCAACAGCTCAGCCATGTCCAATGACCCCCATGGGCACCCCAGTGCTGGCCCTCAGGAGCCAGCTCCAGCCTCAGGAGAATCCTGCATCTGAGGAAAAGCCAGGAGCCGCGTGACAGCCTGGCAGGGAAAAGCCAAGCCTGCCTGGGGAAGGACCAGAGAGCTGCTCAAAGACAAAGCTGCTTGTCTGGGAACAGCTTGGAGATTTGCATACTTCAAAGGGCTTAAATCACAGTAAATAAGCATGACAGTGCAAGAAGAAAGCAAGTGCAATGAAAGACCCGATTGTGGTTTCAGCAGCAGCCTGTCCTGGGAGCTTCCCTGCTCTGGAGGATGCAAGGAAGAAGTGGGTTTTTCCATCTCCTACCACAGCCTAAGTGGCAAACACTCCTGAAACCAAGTGAGCTGGATCAGCAGCACCAACCCATGGTGGAGAGGGGATGAGGCTCCAGCTGAGGTGCTTCTGCTGTGCCCATAGGGCTCATAAAGAGAATTAGCACCTTAACCACGTAATTACTCAGGACAAACTCTGCCGGTGGCTTCAAAGGCAGGCATGGAACCGCGGAGGTGACATCCTGGTTGAACCATGGGGGCTCCTCCCAGCACCAAATCCCTCCCAACTGCTGGATGGATCTCACCACAGACTGCCAGGGCTCCACCTCACCTCCCTGTGTTTCACCTGCCATGGGGCTCCTCAAGCCAGTTGGGATGGGGCAGTGAGAAACTACAGCCAGCCTGTCCCAGAGAGACATCCAAGGTGAGCCAGACCTGCAGGGTCACCCCTCATTGTAGTCTCTTCCCCAAGGAAATGCTTAACAGGGAGAGTGGCCCATCCTGGGAACATCTGCAGCTCCCCAGAGAGCGGCTGGTGGGCACAAACTCCTAACTGGAGTGATTTACAGCCCTGGAATCACCAAGCACAGAATGACTTGGGTTGGGAGGGACCTTAAAGCTCCTCCAGCTCCAACCCCTGCTCCCACGGGCAGGGACCCCTTCCACTGCAGCAGCTTGCTCCAAGCCCCTGTGTCCAACCTGGCCTTGAGCACTGCCAGGGATGGGGCAGCCACAGCTTCTCTGGGCCATCACTCTGGGCCAGAGCCTCAGCACCCTCCCAGGGAACAGCTTCTGCCTCAGAGCTCAGCTCAGTCTCCCCTGTTCAGGTAGGTTCAAGCCATTCCCCTTGGCCATTTCCTCCCTTAGCACTGCCACCCAAACCTCACCGAACCCCGGGGCTGTGCAAGAACCGCAGTCAAGGGAAGAGAAACACAAAGCAGCTTCCCCAAGCTCATCCTCCCAGCGGAGGGAGCTGATCTCTGCCTGTGGCTTGAGGGCAAATCCTCAGAAGCAGGCTCTGGAAAGAAAACATTTACCAGAGCCAGAGCCAGCGCTGCGCTGAAGGAGGCAGAGGCATCACAGGCAGGCAGGGTGTCCCAGGCAGGATGGTGCCCAGCAGCTCCACCACAGTCCCCCTGGACCACCCCACTGCAGCCTTGCAGACACTGCCTGTCCTCAGCAGCCTGCTCCACGTGCCTGTGCTGCTCCTCAAGCAGGCAGACATGGACACCACGTGCTGCTCCACTCCAAGAGGGAGGGCTGTGTTTTCAGCCAGTTCTGACAGTTTTGGCAGCAAAGAGTTGCTGGGGTTGATTTGCTTTTAAATCCTGAATTTCTCTCTGCAGCAAACAAGGGGGAAAGTCCTGGTTTCCTTCATTAAAGGAATCTTCAAAGGCCACCCTGCACCTCCCCTGGATTCCCAGCACAGCAAAACAGGTATGGTGAATTATTCACAGGTCAAGGGGAATGGCTTGAACCTGCCCGAACAGGGGAGACTGAGCTGAGCTCTGAGGCAGAAGCTGTTCCCTGGGAGGGTGCTGAGGCGCTGGGGTGATGGCATGGCCCAGAGNAACAGGGGAGACTGAGCTGAGCTCTGAGGCAGAAGCTGTTCCCTGGGAGGGTGCTGAGGCGCTGGCCCAGGGTGATGGCCCAGAGAAGCTGTGGCTGCCCCATCCCTGGCAGGGCTCAAGGCCAGGTTGGACACAGGGGCTTGGAGCAAGCTGCTCCAGTGGAAGGGGTCCCTGCCCGTGGGAGCAGGGGTTGGAGCTGGAGGAGCTTTAAGGTCCCTTCAACCCAAACCAACCTGGGATGCTGTGATTTAAGCCTGTGCTGTGCTGTATGGGCTCCCTGTAGGGACAGGCACAGTGAGCCCAGTCACACCAGCACCACCATACCCCTCTGTGGTGCTGGATCTGGTTGTAGGGTGGCAGCAAGGGGAGCTGGCCAGAGCAGTGTGCATTGCAGGCAAGCTCATGCAGGGGTTAGTGTGGCAGGCAGTGACCCCAGCACCCCACGCAGAGTACCTTGGAATAACCTACTTGGAAGTCTCAAATGCAGATAGGTCTTCTGCCCTGGGCTTGAGGCTAAACCAGCAAAATAAAATGAACAACAAGAAGAAAGAATTCTCTGTGAGATGAGTAATGTCAGGTCATTTGTGCAACCTGTCCAGCTTGCCCAGAGCACTGCAGTGATCAGCAGCATCCAGGAGGGGCAGAGGGTTGGTATAGCTGAAGTATTGTTAAACTACTATTCCATTTGCAGCCTCACAGCTGCCTTCCCATCACAACCATCAAGACAAAGCCCTCCTGGTGCCATGGACAAAAGCAGGCTGCAATTGTGTTCTGATGTGCTCCAACCTTTGCTCCCCCAGTGAAGGTGCAGGAGCTGGGCAGCCTCAGATCTCTCCTGAAGGGACGGGACAGGACAAGATTCCAGCTTCAAAGGGATGAAGAGTGACTGCACAGTCCCAATTAGAGTGATGAGCCCTGACAGGCACTGAAACGATGGCCCAGCCACCTTCTTAAAGTGAGACCAACAGGACCATCAGCTCACTATGAACTTGTGTCTGTCAGAAGTGAAAATTTACCATTTTCCACTTAAACTGAGGCCTCTGAGCACGGAGACAAAACCCATTGGGAGCAGCAACGTCTTCAGCTCCTACAGTGACAAAAGGGCCTGGGAAGATTCTCTGCTTTGGTGGGACAGGAACCCGAATAGCTCAGGGCTAGCACAGTGAAGTGAGACCCGCTAGATCTATGTTCCTGCCCCAATTCAGTGATCATAAACTTCCAGCCACGAAAGCTGGCATCATCTGCTATTTCCAAATCCTTTCAGCCCTAACTCTCAGCTGGGAGTATAAAGGGGGAAGGATTTGGTTTCAAACCCTGGAGTTGTTACCCCAGCCTGCATCCCATGCCATACAGCTTTCCAGATCCCTCTCAAGGTGTGATCCTGGGCTAGCTGACCCAGCACCCTAAATGTGGCCTAAGTTACTCATCCCAACAGGATTTCTAGAGGCAGGTCGTTCCAGGGTCCACAGCACTGGGAGCAGACATCTCACATCCCCCTACTAGTGAAAGATTTAGCTGTTAGTATTGGAAGCTGCACTACAGGCTGCTGGAGAACAGATTAAGACAGAGGATGAGGCTTTTGGCTTTTTCTACTGAGCACCCAGAAGCGTTTTTGCCCTTACTATTCACCAAAGCTCAGTGTTTGCTTCCTTGCAATGCCTGTAGGGAACAGTTGCGACAGGCAGATGGGGCTTTTCCTGTTCCTGAGGTCACTAGGGTGGTGATCCCTTCTAACAGCATCTCTGTTCAGCAAGACCTTCACAACTCAAGGCCTCTGCATCCCTCCACACAGCACTGAAGAGACAAGGTTTGGCTGTGGCAAATACCAGCCAGAACGTGACACTCCCTGCCCCTGGTTCAAAGCTGAGCAGCTGGGGAAGGAAGCCTAGATCAAAGAGTTTTATTATAACAACTTGTGCAAAAGCTAACCCAGACAGAAGGGTTCTGTTGTGGTTGGGTTTCAAGGGTTTCATCAGGCGAGATACAAACTGGAGCCCTCTGATACCTTTTTGATAGTGTTGTGCTTGCTGTTGCCCCGGCTGGCGTTCTCATTGTGCAATATATCCAGAGCTGTTTCCCTCTCCTTTAGCTTCAGCGCCTCAATTTCAGTCTTCAGCTCGTTCAGCTGCTCCTGGAGGTGTTTGCTCTTCTCCATGTACTCCACCCTAGCACACACAAAGAGTCCTGTGTTAGGCCAGGGTGACAGGATACAGTGCTAACACACTGAAAACAGGAAAACCTCTCTGTTACTCCTAATGTGTGGAACTGAAACCAGCCTGAGCAATGATGGGGCTGTTATTAAAATGAGACCCAGGCAGCTGACCCAGGAACAGAACCAAGTTACATTACTGTATGAAAGGATAACAGCAGGCTGGAGCTGCTGGACGGCATTTGTAAGTCTCCCCATCCCTGCATGAAGCTGCACCATGACATTACACGTCTCAGCCTACAAGGGAGCAGTTTTAGCTCTTTCCACTGCTCCATTCCACTGCACTCTCTCCCAAGGCCAGCTCCCAAACTCAAAGGCATGAATCCTACCAGTGAGGAAGGACCCTGCTGTACTGACCTCTCCTAGTTTGGAAGGAGTTAGCTTGTGAATTGTGTGGGAGCAAGCACTGCCCCCAGAATACCAGGTATCTCTTAGACACAAAGCATGCCTGGGAGAGACAGAGGTCTCCCAAAACCAGAAAGGAAGGAAAAAAGCAAAGCCTGCTCTCAGGACTGGGCCCTCACAGCCTTCTGTGCTGAAGCATCAACTGGAGCAAAATCACACCGTGTCAGCCTTGTACCCACGATGAAACACTGAGAGCCAGGGCAAAGCTCCAGCAGACCAACAAGAACCCTCTCGGAGAGCCAAGATTTGTAGTGAGCTTTCTCTCTGCACCAGAGGAAGGAGAACAATCCCAAAGAAGCCAGCACAAGATGCTGCTGCTTTCAGGATTTGGCAGAGCCAAGCTCTTCCTGCCGAGGAGAGCAGGATGACCCAGTTAACAACCTGGGTACAGAAGCAGGAATTAGCCCCTTCTTTTCAGCTTCTTTCTTTTTCCTTCTGGCTTTAGGAAGAGTTTTAACCTCTGTCTCCAGCACAGGGGCTCTTATTCCACACAGAGGAGAGGGCACTGAGCAGAGGCAACATAAACCATCCCTCTGGGATCCAGGGGTACTTCATTCCTGCCCTGGGAAGTTTTGGCTGGAGCACTATGGCAGAGCCCTTTCAGCTTTGATCTACAAGCCAGTCGATGCACAAAGCACATTATTACTACAGAGATTAAAATCGGATCTGCTTTGATTTCTGCCCGATCTGTCATGTTGAAGGCTACACTCACACCCTCAGGAAAACACAAGATCAAAGCTCAGAATCAAACCCAAACTTGCTTGTGTGCACTTTTTATATAGGAACATGACATAGATTCCAGGAAAAAGGGGTTAAAGCCCCAAAGCAGGAGCTCAGCACACACTGCAGCTACCTTCCATTTTCTGGACACACTGCACGTGCAGTAGCACCAGCCTGCAACAGCTCAGCACACCAACAGCCAGGTTGCTGCTAACCTTCTATCAAGATGAACAATTCAAGCCTAAACAAGAGCCAGAATAGTCTTATGGAGAAGAATCCCTGGTGCCCCCAACATAAGAAGCTGTTAGAGCAAATCCAGAGAAGCTGTGGCTGCCCCATCCCTGGCAGTGCTCAAGGCCAGGTTGGACACAGGGGCTTGGAGCAAGCTGCTCCAGTGGAAGGGGTCTCTGCCCATGGCAAGGGCTGGAGCAGGACTGGAACTTTAAGGTCCCTTCCAACCCAAACCAGGCTGGGATTCTATGAATCAATGGTGCAGGGCTCAGCATGCTTAAACCTGCCTTTAAGCAGGCAGCAGGGACATGCCTGTGACACCAGGTCAACCAGAGCTACGAATCCAAAAGGAATCCAAAAGGCTTCTCTCCCCTTTTCACCTCACACTGGTGCTTGTCTGGTATTTAAAAACTACATTCAGCACCCATCCAATTCCTCCCACTACAACCGAGGCACAAATCCCAGTGCTGGACACATGCCACATACTTCTCTTTCTCTATTTCCATCGAAAGCCTCTTCATGTCAGTATCCTTGAAGTCAAAAGACAGGCTCTCACTGATGAGGTTGAAGCTTGGCAGGTCAGTAGGCAGTGCTGTTGTACTTGAGTTCATAGACTGCTAAAGAGAGAGTACAGATTAATCCCTCTTGGCACACAAATGTTCCTATAACAAACGTTCTGTAACAGAGGTAAAAAAATCAAAGCAGCAACTAAGCATGCACAACAACATGCTGCTTGCTAACGCTGTAGTAAGGGCCTGAACTGCTACTCACACAGGTAACAACACACTCTTCTTGGGGCTGGGTATATTCTACCTTGCAGAGTGCTGAACTAGAAGGATCTCATCATTTGTATGGGGAAAGGGAAGGGGCACGTGTGGATGAGCTTTAAGGTCTGAAGAGGTTGGAAGCAACCCAAACCAGGTTGGGATTCCTGATGTGACACAACCCTGTTTGTCTGAACCAACCTCAGACTTTCTGGAGAACAGATTAAGAGGCTGCTCTTCTGCTGGTGATCTTTTAACACGGGAGATGGTGAGCACACCAAGCACTGGATCAGCTTGAAGATCCCCCTGCTCCATTTCCAATTTGCTCTTCCATTCTATTGTTCCTTTGGGACTCTGCTCTTTGTGGTAGTAAAGAGGAGAAAGACACCTCCTGCCTTCAAAATCTATTGACAGAACTTGGTAAAAATCAAGGTTTATTGCTGCTGTGCCACTTACAGTCAGTCAGAAGCTGCCTTTTGGGAGACATCTGACAGCTATTTAATGTTAGAGACTTAAAAAGCACAAGCTGTGAACAGTGGCAATGCCAGATCCTGTATGACAGCAGAGTCCTGCACTCCACAGCGTGAGCAAAGACCAACGTAACCCCAAGGGTTAGCTCAGGCAGCAGTTCCAGCAAGGACCATGGAGATGCACCAATGTTCCAAGTCTTTAGGAACCACTGCCAGATTCAGCTGGGAATGCAGAGATAACGCAGGGAATTGCTCCTTGCACCAGAGCAAGGATGTGGGACTCTCTCCCTCCTGCAGGATGCTGCGATACCCCCATTGACACACACACACTGCCAGGCCCTCGCGTTTCATCTTCCCCTAAAAACCGACCCTTCTCTCAGTCCAAATTCCTGTCACACCTCTAACAAAGGGGCTCATTCCCAACAGAGGAGCAGCATCCTGCCCCCAGTCATCACTCTGCTCCTGCACTACGCTCAACGAGGTCGCAAGCAGCAGCGCACGTCAAGGATCTGAGTCACAACTGCTGCCAGTGTGCTCAGCCCTCGTGTTGGATGGGCCTAATCCAGCCTGGCACCTGAAAGGTCACCCACCTCCCTGCTACATACTCATGCTTGCTTTAATAGGTTCCTGTAATGACAACAGTGTGGCCAAGCCAGCCTGGACTACAGGGTGCCAGGGGCCGGTGCTGCAGAGGCTGCTTCGGCAGCACGCACCAAAAGCTGGTAGGATGGTTCTAGGGGACCTGCTCCATCACACGAGCTCTTGAGCTTCAGCTGATTCTTTCTTTCCCTCATTCCCCCTCTCTGGGATACTCCAGGGATTGTCTGCAGACGGCTCTGCTCCAAGAGGAGCCGCCAGCGCAGGGCTGGTGACAGATTTACTCTGCACATAACCTGCCTCTTCCCTCACCACCAGCCTGGAATTCACAAGTAGCCAGGGCTTGTCCCCTGCTCGCTCTTGGGCTGGACACAGCGAGAGGGACAACATTTCATGTCTGCTGCAGAGGCAGAGCTGGAAAGCAAACACCCAGTACCAGCAGAGACAAGGACCTCAAACTGCACTGCTCAGCCTGGCTGGGGCGCAAGTTAGACTCACTCCGAGGAGGCAGGAGTTCTGCCTGCCTTTTGCTGCTAGCACAGAGCACATTAATTGCAGAGCAGGGCTGAAAGGGACAGCTGAGTCCCTAAATCCCAGTCTCAAAGGAAAAGGGACAGGTCTGCCAAAGCACTTCACGGATTCAAGTGCTTGCATCCCATTGACATTCAAGTCCTATCCCTGTAAGGCACCGAGGTGTTCGCAAAGCCCTTCCCATGTGAGGTTCTAGGATCTCTTGTGGGCGGGATGCTCACAACCAGGCTGGTGGCCTTCAAACCACCTTTAGCATTTCTTTTCAGCAGAAGCTACTTGGGTTTTGGTTTGAAGAATAACCCCCAAAGAGCAGCAGTCGGATCTGAGCAGGAATTTCAGCTGCTGCAATCATTAAACCCAGGTACCCATCTGTCACGGTCACATCAGCCACTTCCTTCATGAAGCAACCAAACAAATGGTGTAGAAGTTAGAGAGCAGGAGCAGTGAGGAAGAGTGAGAAGACAGCAGAGAGCAAGCTGAAGGCTTCCAACGATGTGGCTTTAATGTCTGGGGCAAACATTTCCCTGCCATTGCAGTGATCCTGGGCAGGTCTTGCAGCTGGTGCCAAGATTTTTAATCCAGGGACACAGGGTGACAAAGGGGACACAGACATTTTCCTTCTGTGTCTCCTCACCTGGAACAAACTGCATAACCCTGTTCCTGCATTGAAACAACTGCCTGCCATAAATACAGGTGACAGTGGACATCCCTTTGGAGTACAGAGCAGGAAAGGAAGAGGAAGCATAGAGTAAGTCATGTCATGAGGCTTCCCCTGCAGGAAGAGCTCCTTGTGCTGCCATTGCCTTGCCTTCACTGCTCAAGCATTTGGGCAAGCCCAAGGCAGCCACTTGCTGCTTCCAGCAGATCAGAGAAGAGATGAGTGCCTTTAGTCTTGCCCTGAGTGGTACCTGAAGGGCAATGAAGGAGGGGAAGAGCCGCTGCCAAGTGAGTAAGGAATGAATTGTTCTCCTAGCCCTTACGATCTGAGACTCAGATTCATGTCTCATTTCCCATGCATCACCTACCAGTCACATCACAGAAGCAGCCTGAGCTTCAAGGACTAAAAAGACACTGAAACAAGCTTTAAGGGACCAGCATTAGATAATGGAAAGTTAAAAGGTACATATATATATAGTTATATATATATAACAGTTTCTTGCCTTTTCTGCAACATACAGCTAGGTTAATGGTTGGACTCAATTATCTTAAGGGTCTTTTCCAACCTAATGATTCTACATCCATCCACTCCCTGCTTCCTCCCTTGCTCTTGCTCCTCCAGACGGAAGTCCTGTCTGGCTCTCAGTGCCAGGGGATGACACAGCACAAGCCCTGGTACCACGGAAAAGAACAAGCTCAGTGTTATACCCTCATTAAGGAAGAGAGGAGCTGCACTGCTGGGCAGAGCTGCCATTCACCTGAGGGACATGAGCCTCCCAACAGCAGCTTTCAAACTGCTTCATCCCTCAGGCCACCAGCTTTGAAGTGAGCATCTTATTCTGGCTCACGTAGCAGAGGGATGGGAGAGGCCACGGGGACAGAAGCAAGGCAGGCACAACAGGGGATGGAAGAGCCCAGCAAGGAGTTGTCCCCTGGATATGGGCACAAACAGCTCCACATCCCTCTTGTGCTGAGGGCTCCAGAACTAGGATCCCAGAATCCTAGACACTTGCAAAATAAGGAGCGCTCCAAGCTAAGCTTTAGCAAGCCCTGGAGGTGTCCCAGAGCTCAGAGCACCTGCCTGTTTCCCATCTCTGCAATTGTGAAAAGCTTTGAGACAGTTTTGCAGGGAACTTCAGCAGGTTCCTTCACCTCCATCCTCTTCAATCCACTCTTCAGAAGTTCCCAGAGGAAGGGAAGGAGCCTGCAGGTACAGTATTAGAGAAGTGGAGAAAAGGAACTGCCAGACAGAACAGAGCAATGGTCATTTAGTCTGGTTTCAGCAACCAGGACCAGATGCTGCAGGGGAAGGTGTGAAATCCTCTTAATGGGCAATCACGGAATAATCTCCCTTCAAGGAAGTGGGTTTGAATTCCAGCACACAGGGGCACAGCGACCACTTTATATCAAAGAATGAATTTACAGCTTCTAAACAATGTTTATCCCACCTAACAAAGATCAGGACACCTCTGTTCAGTATTTAACCTACTTTAAAGGCTGTTTTCTCCACACGTGCTAGCAAAGAGTGGCCCTGACCTGGGTGCTAAATGGATTCTAAACTTGCTGCCTCTAATTTCTCCAGCAGCTGCTTTGCTCTTGCAGCATGAGGCAGGGCAGGTGGGGGAGAAAGAAAACAACAAAGAGCAAAGTAATGGATGGGGTGTCTGGATGAAGGGAGCAAGCACTGCAAAGGGTTTCTGAACAGCAATGCAACAGGACAGCTTGTGCCCCTCCACTGATGGGATGGGGATAGGAGACTCCTTCAGGCTACAGAGAAGGGCACATTTAGGGGCTGGGGATTACAATCCAGCTCACTCTTACTGTGTAGGACGACTTGCTGGTGATCTCCAAAAGCTTCTGCTTCGCTCTCCGCTCAGACTCACGGGCCTCCTGAAGATCCTGCTTCAGCTGATCAGCCTCCTTCGCCCTACAGAGGTACAGCAAAAGGCAACTATCAGGTAGAAGTTGAGAGGAATGGGAAGCTGGAGGAGCGCATCGCAGTGTAAGTGTGCAATAGGTTGAGATTTGACCCACAACAAGACCTAAACTAAGAAATCATTGGAGCAAGGGGAATGGCAGAACCTCTGACACCTGGGATGTTTCAATAAGCACAGAACTCTGAGCCACAACGGGGCAGCTCTGCCACGGGCAGTGTGAGCACCAGTGAGCAAGGCCAAGGGCTGGAGAAGTGGGCTAAGGCACCAGGACAGGGAGAACTTCAGAAGTTAAGCTCAGACCAAGAGCAGGAGAGGCAGCTCTCTGGCAAGTTACCCTACACTAACAATTATCCACTGCATTCAAAAGGAAGCAGCACCCAAGATTTGCCTACCAGCAGGGCCCAACTATTCTAGGACTAGTATTTACCCTCGAGGCTCAAGGACTTCCCCCCAAAGGGGAAAGCCAAAGGAGGAAGGGTGCTTTCTCTGCTGGACTGAATTCTGGGTGTAGACATTGCAAAATAGAGACCGAGGCAAGATGAGATGGACATGGGCAGTGCTCATCCAAGTAGAAGGGCTGATGCCAAATAAGCTCTCACATGGGAAGGAGTAATCAGCTGGAAGGGAACAAGAGTGATCTTTTACTTGCTCACTACCAAATGCACCACGGGACCTGGGCTCTGGTATCAAGAGGATGGAAACACCACGTTTAACAAGAAGCAAGGACTCCAGGAGCTAGGGATTAGCTCAAGGCTAACCTGAAACAGAGAGCTCACCACCAGGAAGGAGAACTAAAAACTGAGAGGTAAACAGGAATAAAGAGGGACTAGGGAAAGTAGATCTACCATCCAGAGGAAAACCAACCACAAGTGTTCTTAATGTCACATACTTTGAGGAATGCAGTGAGTGTTTGCAGAAATCACCCCAAAGTAGAGCTGCTGCTGCTGCTGTCAGGGCACGAGAGGCACAGGAGGCAGAGTGCCAAGGGCCTTGGGACCTTCTACCCTGCTGACAACCCCCCTCCTTGCTCCCATCACAGCATCCCTCCCAAAAGAAGGCTTTGGAGAACCCAGGGAAAGACCCAGGGAAAGATCGGGGCCACCACTGCTCTACCAGCACTGTTTGCTACCTGGGGACAGCCCAGCTGTGGCAAACAGCAAGACAGAGATGGATGGAGAAACCAGCCAGCCCTGAGGCCATGCACTGCTGCACACACACAGGAGGCTAAGGGCTCACTGCAGAGCCTCGGATGGATTAACTGAAGGCATGAGCCACTCTTTCAGTCAAGTCAAAGGGGGTTGGAAAGCAAAGCAGAGGCAGCTGCAAGGTTGGACCCTCTGACCTCCTCTCCGACTCCTCGGCCATTTTCAGTGCCAACATCTCTGCCTCCAGCACCTTCTGCTCCATCAGCCGCTTCTCCTCCTCCGTCCGGATGGCCGTGGCTTTGATCCGCTGCATCTCCTGCTCAGCCTCGGCTGCCTTCTGAGCCAGGAGCTTGGCCTCCTCCTCTGTGATCTGGGCTTTCTCGGCCAGCAGGTCTGCTGTCTCTTCAGACCTCATCTGAGAAACAAGGCACAGGGAGCCATCAAGCACAGTGAATGTCCCCCAGTGTGCTCACAGCCTCCAGAGCAGAGCCCTGAGCTGCTCGCTCCACACGGCTGCCCATAGAGTCCCCCCCTCCCTTCCATGCAAGCCTGCAGCTTCTGCAGCCAAGACCTGGACGTGCCCAGGCTCTGTTCCAAATCATCCTCCTTTGTGCCCCTCCATCCACCCTCCTGATCACCATCCACCAGCAGCACTTTGACAACAGAATCACAGCATCAACCAGCTTGGAAAAGCCCTTTAAGCTCATCCAGCCCAACCCCAGCACTGCCAAGGCCACCACTAACCCATGGCGCTGAGGGCCTCATCTGCACAGCCACAGGACAGGCCCAATGTGCCTCCTAAAACACCCTGGCAGTGGAAAGAGTGAGGAAAAGCTGCAGTGCCTCAGGAAACAACCTACCAGAGCCTCATTGGCCATCGTTGCCTCTTCCTTTAACTGCATCAACCGTCTCTCCAGCTCATCCCTTTTCCTTTCAGCCTCTTCCCTCATTTGCTTCTCTCGGGCCAGGCGCTGCCGTTCCATCTAGGAGAGAGGGATTGGGGAAAGCAAGGAGAAACAATACACATTAGAAAGGCTTTTCATAGGATGAGGAATGGTCACTGTGTGTGGTTAGAGCACAGCACTGCACTGCTGCCTCCTCTCTGCTTACAAACGCTGGGAGCTTCACTACATGGGGGTGACCTGATGCATTCAGCTCCCTTGGAAGGGGCCGTTCCTGAGACACTTGGGCTTCAGGCCCTGCACCAGCTCCACTGCCCTTCTCTGCTCCCCCTCCAGCACCTCAATGTCTCTCTTGTAGTGAGGAGCCCAGAGCTGAACACAGGATTCAAGGTACATGAGCTCTCTCCCCAGCTCCATCTGCAGGAAACAGCAACGCTTCCCCAGGTGGGGAAGACCCAAGCTATGCTGAGACATCCCACCAGAATCCACCACCTCTTCCCAGAAGATGCTGAGAGCATTGTGCAGGCAGAATGTGCCCAACCACTGCCTCTCCACTAACCACCAGCCCAAGGGGAGCCATTGGGCTCATAAGCACACCACCTTTAATCCCTCCAGCAGGACAGACTGGGTGTGTTATCAGCATCCCCACCACAGGCAGGACTCACAGCTTGGTGCAGGCCACCCGCTGGCTTTAATAAGGGAAATAAGTGTGACAGGACACATCTCTGCTCCTTGGACACCAACTGAGAGAGAGACTCCCACTGCTCAAACAGCCCTGCTGCCTTCTCCTAAAGGTTCCCCTCATTAATTATCATTATGATCTGCATCCCGCTCAGGACCTCCATTTACAATTATTCCCAATGCAAAAGGACTATCCAGAGCCAGTTCCTAACTGGGGGTGCTGGAGAGGGAGGAGAGCAAGCAGCAGCACCACAGCTACAGGAGGGCAGCCAACCCAGGCAGGAGCCTGACCTTTCCCATAGGACACAAGTGCTCTGGGTTGGAGAGCCCATGTGAGGTGACCAGCTCCTGCTGGCCCTCAGCACCCTCACCTCTCCCAGCAGCCCCGCTAAGCACACATCACAGGTCCTGTTCATGTTATTCCAACACATAACCCTGCCCCTGAAGCCACCAGCACTTGGACACCTCAATGCTCCTGCCACAGAGAGCGTTTGCTCCATGGCACCAAGTCCTTACTGACCAGAGGAAGCCAGAACCCCCATTCCCAAAGGAGCTGGCCTGGTTGCGCTCAGAGTGACTCACGTCCCATCCTCTCCTGCCCCATGAGCTGCAGGAAGAACTGCTTCAGGAGGTGCCTGGGGGAAAAGCCACGCCACATCTGCTGGTGAGCCCAGCACCTCAATGCCAAGCCCAGCACCATGCGGCCACCTCTGCAGCCATGCTCAAACCCATTAACTTAGCAGTCCCTGAGCATCAGGCCCTCCTGGGTACAAGTGGCTGCTCTGGTTTCTCCTGCTGCGATATAGTGGTTTTATTGCAAAAGGGCCATTTATATTCCAAGCACCAGCACTCAGATTAGCTGTGCAGGTTTCAGGCAGTAGAAAAGGTCTACGAGCAGAAAACAATGATTCAGACAATCCAATTTGCTGATGTATGTTCATTGCCTCCACGCTGGTGCCTCCAAAGAGGCAGTCTCACTGCCTGGGCTGACCTGCGGCAGATAAAGGGGGCCAGCAGCAGATTAGCATGCAAGCTGCACGCCCCAGCCCCGGCGTGCATTCCATCAGCAGGCAATTAGACAAGGAGGCAAAGAACCTCAGCAAAGCACAGCTCCCCCTCACAGCCTCCGCTTTCCCTACAAGCAAATACCCCCTCACACCACAGCTTTGCAGCCACGGAGCCCACAGGTAAAGCAAGGCGAGGGAGATGTGCACACACTTGCAGGACACCCGGATCAGCTCTTCCCTCCCATCATCCCAGTTTTGCTCTCCAGTATAGGGGCTGGATTCAGGCTGCCGTCGGCCTGCAGAGCCAAGCTGGGCATGGCTGGTGAGCCGGGAGCAGTCTATTAACAGGATGTTCACAGGCCCTTCCCTCAAAGCTGCTCCTTGTGCTTGATGCCATTCTGGAGACTGCTCCCTCCCCAGTTCATTTGCATCTCTGATTTCAGCTCAGTTTGGTTATAGGAGATGTCTCTCACCTGCTTCCTGGCTTTCTCCTCCCTGGCCTGTGCTTTCATCTGCTGGACCTCCAACGAGTCTGCCTTCCTCCTCCTCATGAAGAGGTCGTGGTTTCCAATACACAGCTGAAGAATCTATTCCAGTCGAGGGTGAAGAGTGGAGAGAAAGAGCTGTACACATGACGACCATGAGGGGGTTTGTATTCCTGACACACACAGACACTACAGCTGCTTGGGTCTGGTGCTTGTAAGCACCTCCACCCACTATCCCAAACCCTATGAGCTACCATAGCATCCTGGCCTTCACTGCCCCCTTTCTTTAGGCTCAAGATCAACTTGTGCATTCTCTCAAGTGCATGTTTAAAGCGTTGAGATTAAAATAAGAAACAAAAAAAGAGGAAGAAAGACCTTTTCCATCCTGGACAAACAGAAGGTTTATAAAAAACCTCCTTGAACATCCCCAGATACCTTTGCTGAAGGGTTTAAGGATCACCATGGATTCCTCTGGTACTCAAGGAGGCCAAGGGAGTTGGCAATACTAGAGGAGGGTTAGCAAAGGGATGGGTGCACATGAGAGTGAAAGCTCTTCCCAGCAAGAACAGCAGGTTCTAAACTGGGATTCATTTCTAAAGCACTGATTCACAAACCCATCTGCTGTTTCACAGGTCATAAATGGCTTCTCTGGAGTCACAGGAGCTTCAGCACTGTCAACATGGTGCAATGGATGTGGTTATGTCAGGAAGCCCCACTTCCCTAAGGCATGGGAAGTACAGGCCAGGCTCCAACCAGGACAGCAAAGGACCTTCATGTAACTTAACAATGGTGCACAGCTACTACAGGACCTGGATCAAAGCTCCTCCAGATACCAAATGCACAACACTGGCTAAAGCTGGTCTCTAAAACGGATGCTCACCACGGCCCCCACCATCCTTGTACAAGGAGAGTGTCCTCAGAGGGGGTCAGCTTAGGAAAAGCCAGGACTGTGACTGGCAATGGTCCCAGAACAGAGAGATCTACATCATAGGACAGAATGGGAAAGGTCTGCAGAGGAAAGGGGATCTGGAAACAAAGATCACAGAATCCCAGCCTGGTTTGGGTTGGAAGGGACCTTAAAGCTCAACACCCTGCCACAGGCAGGGACCCCTTCCACTGAAGCCCCTTGCTCCAAGCCCCTGTGTCCAACCTGGCCACAGCTTCTCTGGGCCATCACCCTGGGCCAGCGCCTCAGCACCCTCCCAGGGAACAGCTTCTGCCTCAGAGCTCAGCTCAGGCTCCCCTCTTCGGGCAGGTTCAAGCCATTCCCCTTGGCCTGACCCTACAGGCCCTTGGCCCAAGCTCCTCTCCAGGTTCCCTGCAGCCCCTTTAGGTCCTGGAGCTGTTCTCAGGTCTCCCCCTCAGGAGCCCTCTCTTGTCCAGGCTGCCCCAGCCCAGCTCTCTCAGCCTGGCTCCACAGGATGAGGTGATAAGAAGGTTTTGCTCATTAAGTGCTTCCATCGTGCAGGTCAACCCAAGGGCTCAGGAAGGGAACACAAAATACAGGAGAGCGGGGAAGATGTTCTGTGAATGAGCTTGACTTGAGCTGCCCCTTCCTCTTCTCAAGGCTCTCAGTAATAACTGCTACCAAATGACACTAGAGCCCAGGCAGGCCAGCACACTGCCTCTGCCTGCTCCAAGGAAAGCCCCAAAAGAACACTGCCTCGTACTGCCTGCAAGAAACTACTGCTGCAGCCCATAAAAATGACTCTGTCTGGAGACTTACCAGCTTATTCACACGCAGCTTTGATGAATTGAATTTAAAAACATCAATCTTTTTGTCCAATGGCTTAATGGTAAACTGAAAAGGGAAAAATAAAGAGGGAGAGAGTTATCAGAGAGCAGTGCATTTAATAAAGACACAGCTATAAACGTCTTACTGAAAGCTTTGGCTCGGAGGTCAGCAGTGTCAGACAAACAAGGCTGAGAGCTGTCCCTGTGGCTTTTAGCCAAGCACGAGAACCAGTATCAAAAGCAAGCAATGAGACAACTGTCCCCCTGCTCAGACAAACGTGAGGCCACCGAAGCAATGAGAGTGCTGTTCACTGCAACACAGCACCTTGCAGAGGGCAGAGGCAGCCCAGCACCTCCGGAGGCAGGATGCTGCTCTCCTGCAGCTCCAGAGAACCTACAGCAGGAATTCCTGATGCTTGTGGAGGGAGGAAGAAGCAGCTCAGGTGCCTGACGGCAGGCATGAGGAACACAGCAAGAGGAGCTGCTGCCCTTCCTAGTGACACCTCCACTCACAAGGGCTGCCCAGGAGGGCTTTGGTCTCTGGCAGTCAGCCCTCTCACAAGCCTGTTCACTCTGAACTCCAATATCCCCTCTCTCTGTATTCACACCCTAGGTACCAATCAAACAGCTCCAGCCATGGCCTGGGTTTACCCTCTCCAAAGAGCAGGACAGAGGTGGCATGACCAGACTCCAGCAACCCAGCCCTGGGATAGACAGGTAACTCTGCACTGAAGGACACTTGAAGAGCTGGAGTGCTCAGAGCACAGCATTCCTTAGCTGCATGCTAATATTCCACCACTCTGCCACACGCTGCAAAACCACCCAGCTGAGGAGACAGCACTCGAGCAGTCTTTGTCCACTAAAGCAGGCCTATTTGTCAAGCCATGGCACTGCCTGACCAGGGCTGGGCAGAGCTGGCCATGGCAGGGCTTTGTTTCATCAGTTTAAGAGCCAGCCTATAGACTCACACACAGGCACATGTGAGTGAAGGTCTCTGGACTGAGGCTCCAGCACAGCCCCACCAGGTCTGGAAAGGAACAGCCAGGAGAGAAACTGCAGCTCCAGGTAAAGAGCCAGCCTTGCTTGGGCTGGACCAAAGCCCTGTGTGGCTGATGGAGCTGTCATAGCCAGCTCTTGAGCCTGTTTACTACCAGGTCAGCTCTACTCGTGGTCACTTCATTACACAGACCAGTGACCTGATGGAAGGTAACAGTCCTTTCCCCCAGGAGAAAGCTCTGTTGCAGCTTTGTGTCAGAAGCTGGTTCGGGAGGCTCCTGAGGCAATCACTGAGCAGGCAGCTGCTGCTGCACTCGTCTGTCACAGGCAGGAAAGCCCTTGGAAGTCACCAAGCATGGGGCTGTCCTGCAGAGCTGGGAAGCTCTTTATTCTTAGACAAGAACTCCAGCATGGCCTCGCTGCACACAGAACTGCACGAGACGTGCAATAAAGATGAGGAACCTTCAGCTTCTACCCTGATCAATACCAGCATTAGCTCAGAAAACCAGGTTTAGTTAAGAAACTCATTTTCTTCCTCACCACGAGGCAGAAGATTCCCTTGAGCTGCTGTTTCAGACTGAAAACCAAGCCCATCAGCTCTCCCTCCACTGCCAAGTCCATTGCTGTTCCCAACTGGGTTTGGTGGCCAACGACTCAGAAGACTCAGATTTATGCTCTGGCTTTAATAAGTATCTATCCCAACAGCAGGCTTAAATTACCCAACTTCCTAAAAAGATTCCAGCTGTCATGCCAAGCCTGGCAGCCTGAAAACCCCGGTGATGTAATGAGATGACAAGAGCTCTTCTCACCCCAGGAAAACACCTCGCTGTTCCATAGTACAGTATATAGACACTGGAGTACATAGTGGATACAGTGGAATACATAGAGTGAAGCAGGGAGCTCTGCTTTTGAGCTCTGGTGTTACCTCTTTATCACTGTATGAGATATTGCGGATCTCGTTCCATGGGAAGGAGATTTTAGGGGTCAACCTGTTGTCTGGGTCATAAATGTGAAGACCCAAGGCATCCACTCCAAGGAGCAGCTCGGTGCCCTTTTTGTTCTATAGGAGGAAAAAAAAGCAGAAACCCCTTGAATTCCACTTGGAGAGTCGACATGAACCACTGCTAGCTTCATCCCCCAGCCCTGAGCAGCGACCCACCAGCACTGGGCATCTGAAGAGCTTCTGCAAGCATCAGAAGGGCCTGGAAAAAGGCTCCAGAAAGACTTTGTAAGAGTCTTCCCACACCTAAAGGGGTCCACAGGAAACCTGGAGAGGGGCTTGGGCCAAGGGCCTGTAGGGCCAGGCCAAGGGCAATGGCTTGAACCTGTCCCAACAGGGGAGCCTGAGCTGAGCTCTGAGCCAGAACCTGTTCCCTGGGAGGGTGCTGAGGCGCTGGCCCAGGGTGATGGCCCAGAGAAGCTGTGGCTGCCCCATCCCTGGCAGTGCTCAAGGCCAGGTTGGACACAGGGGCTTGGAGCAAGGGGCTCCAGTGGAAGGGGTCCCTGCCCATGGCAAGGGCTGGAGCAGGACTGGAACTTTAAGGTCCCTTCCAACCCAAACCAGGCTGGAATTCCATGACAGCTTCTGGCATTGATCTTGTCTGAAGAAGAGCTCCTGTGGGAGCAGCTCTTCACCACCAGCCATGTAGCACTGTTACAATAGCATCTCATAGGTCTGCTGACTCTCCAAAGCTCCAAATCCCACAGCAACACAAAAGATGAACAGAAGAGCTACACCAGCAAGCAGACACGTCCCACAGTCTGCACTCACCCTAATAGCAAAGTAGTTCACTCCATACATCTCCAAGTCCTGAGCTATCTTCAAATACTCCATTTCAGCTTCATCTCTGTCAGGCAAAGAAAGGTCAACGTTACAGTGTTTGGTAGGCTCAGGGAGAGAGGCACGACTGCTCCCTCTAAGCCTAAGCACTCACAAGCTTTAAAACCTGGACTGTCTCTATTGCACAGGTCAATCCTGTCTTTGCTGGCAGGATCAATAAAGTCCAATAGCAAATCCCACACTGCAGCTTGCCAGCATCTTAATGGCTGCCAAGGCCTTGAGAGATGCAGCACTTCAAGCTTTGCTTTGTCTCCCAATCCCTTGGGCATAATTAGGAAGTCCTTGCCTGGGAGGATCCATCTGACTTCAAGCTTATCCACAGAACAAGGAGCAGTTTTCCATGCGAGGTAACAATAACACTTCATCAGAACGCATCCCCACTTCTTTTCCTGGCTCCCAAATCCCCCTGACCCCAGGCAGGCAGGGCTGCTCACCTCCCTGCCCTCTGCAGGTGGTCCTGCACAGCATCAGGTCCTTGCCAGGACCCTGTCAGTGACCTCAGGACAGCAACCAAAGAAAGCCCTTTGTGAGTGTGCTGCAGAGGTGTGCTGGGATTAACCCTGCTGTCAGCAGAGCTCATCCATCACCTGCCCAAGCTCCCCAAACCCTGTGGTCCTGATGGCAGCAGTGCAGCACACACTCACCTCGCTCTGCCCCGGTGCTCTGCATACCAAGCTGTTATCCTCTCCTCCCACATCTCTGGAGTCATCTGGTACAGGTTTATCACCTGAGACACGTGGAGAGACAGAGCCCAGGTCACACTGAGCCAGCAACACCCGAGCCCCAGGCACCCCTCAGGCAGCCCCACACAGACCCTCTGCGCAGAGGCCTTGGGAAGCCACCACTCCTCTCCTTACCCGCTTTGGGAGCAGCTCCTCTTGTGCCAGGAAGCCTCGCTTGTGCACGTTGGGATCGTAATCGCCGTACTGCAAAGAAGCACAGACACTGTGCTCACCCCACCTTAACACCATGGGCAAGGAGAACGCTTCACCCCACACATCCACCCCATGGGCAGCCAGCAAACAGCCCTTCCTCCCTGCACCTCACACCCTCCTGCAGCAGAGAGCAGAGGCTGCTCGGTGGGTTTAATAAACAGATTGGCTTTGTTATTTGATCGCTGACAGGAGCTGACATCCTCCTCATGCAGCAGAGGTGGAAGCACAACAAACTGCCCACCATCAGCCGATGTCCACCCTCCAGCCAGTGTCCACCATCATAGAATCACAGAATCATTTAGGTTGGAGACATTTAAGATCATTGAATCCAACCATAAAGCCATCACTGCAAAGTCCTTCCTTCCCATCACATGCATCCTCCAGGACAGGAACAGACTAACACTGCAGTAAAGCCCTGAACAGCACTGGATTTCCACCAACTCTATCAAGCCTGTGTCCATGACCCATCCTACATCCTCCATTTGGACCAGATGATTGCTGTAAGTCCCTTCCAAGAGAACAATTCCATTCCACACTGGTTACCATGCTCAGGTAACACAGGGAAAGACTCTGTAGTAGGGGGGTCCTTGCTGTCATCCTGGCATAGAGACAGGGAGTCAAGATACAGACAAAGACCTGTCCCCAAAGACTGCTTGATGCCAGTGGCTGGGGTGAGGCAGTTTCCCTGCTGCTGCTCACTACCCTCATGGAAGACAGAACACACAGGGCTTGCACAGACTCTTTAGGGTGCCGAATTTTCTGCCAGAGGGTCTGCTGCTCAACTGGGGCATGGACCCCAACTGGGATTTGTTAAGGGCAGCCAGAAATCAGTGCTATTTGTTTCGATTTGCATCTTTCTGAGCATACAAAGTGACTGAGAAACAGACGTGCTACGAACAGAGCGAACAGCCAAGCGTTCCTGCTGTGCATGTGAGAATGGATTTACCTCCTGGCCAGCCCCAAAGAGCAGGAAACCATCAGAAACCAGCAAGTTCAAGAGAAGAGGGTGGTGATTTCCATTCATGTGCATGCAGGGGCCTGCAGTGACGCTCCCCAGTCACACAAGGCACAGTGATGCATGCTCAAGTCACTGCTTTCCTGAAGAACCTCAGCTCAGGAAGTACCAAATGGTGACAATCTTTCAAACCAAGACCAAGATGCACGGGGTGGTCGTGTCCTAGGTCAGGCAGCTCCCTACCAGCCTCCTTTTACCACCAGAACCGGCACGTTGTACACTAAACCCAGAGCTCAGCATCAATACATCTCCACAGACATCCTTGTTTCAGAGATGAGAAGCAGGGATTAAAGAGGCAGATGTTGATCTGGAGCCAATGCAGATGCAAAGGAAGCATGCAACAATCAACACTGACTCAGACTTCAATGAACAGAACAAAACCACCATGGGTTTCAGCTGTTTTCCAAGGTCTCCAGATGCTTGGAGGTCTTCAGAGACCAGCACACTGCAGGTACACATCCCCTGAACCCACATCAAAAGGGAAGAGCCATAACAACGTGGTGCTGGCAAACAAAACAACTCCAATACCCTTGGAGAGGCAGGAAATAAATCACTTGTAGGTGATGAAAAGAACAGCAAAGAGGATTAACATGATTATATTGGGTTGTGATCTACTGGAGAGATCCAAGACTAAGTATGGATTATGTGATTTGCACGTGGTGAAAAACATTGCTGTGTCCCAAAGGAATATTTGTACTGAGAAGGAGCCTGGATGAGAACATTGATTATCCACAAGTCAAACATCAACAAACAGCTTTAAGTATTGCAGTATATGTTGGCTGAAATGGTTTGGCAAACATACTTCTAAAGACCTTTTCAGCTACATCAGTACCTCAAAACTGTCCTGGAATTGCAGCTCCTGTTAATGGAGCTATGATTAATATTCATGGATAGCCATGGCAAGTGCCTTTACCTCATTCATACCCTTGGCTTATTGTCCTGGATAAACACTGGCATGTTCAGCTTCAAGCTATTGACACCAAGTATTACTTGTCTGGGAGGAAAATGAACTAAAATGAAAGCAAAGAAGAGCCCTTTACAGTGCTACAGGATGGGAAGTGCTGAGAGGGCTGCAGCGAGCAGGGATCTGCATTTAAGGGGCAAGAACCCCCTGGACATCCCCATGTTCTGCTGGGTGCATGTCTCAGTAGATCCCAGGCTATGTAAAACCTGAACCACGTCCACCACCTGAACGCAGCGTGGCTGGTTTGAACCAGGGCTAGAAGGAAACACACAGTTAATTCCCCAAATGAGCCCCCTAACACAGAAATAAAGAAGGGTTTATTGTAAAGACCCCCGTGCTCCCTTTGTTATTGCAGTTAGGAGTGCAACCCAAGCTGGCTGTTATCAGATGTGCACACACCTCTATGTCAGGCTGTTATGGCCCTAATCATGCAGCTCAGCATGCTGTTAGTGAAATTACTGTGCTCACTGACCACCCTCTCGACCAGGAAGGCCACATTTATCCTATTGAACTGGAAAGGAGATGACCTGCAACATCTTTCTCCCCAGTTCCGCACTGAAGATGGGCTTTCAGCTCCCTCCTTCCCCGAAGAAGGAAAAGCAGGAGGGGAAACCCCACCTGGAGCCTGGCTAGTCTGGAGGAGCAGCAGGAAAAGCGCTGTCTGATGCCAACATGAAAGCACATTAGCAAAGAACAGAAGGGGCATCACAATCTCTGTGCAGAATCAAGGTTAAAAGAACTGCTCTGACTGCAGCCAAGTGTTGAGCACGTCGAGTGTGCTGCTGAGCCCCAAGGGCAGCAGCTGAGCTGGGAGAAGGGGAAGGGGCTGCTGGTTCAACAGCCCTGAACCACATCACAGCCACACAAGCAGAAGCTGTCACAGCCAAGAGTTAACAGCGCTCAGTATCTACTCAATGGTTTATTCATTCCTGCAACAGGGAATGTCATCCCCTCCGTATCCTCAGCTCAGCAGGTCAGCAGAGGAAAAGGCAAGTGTGTGCTCAGGCACTCTAATAAGTGATGAATGCTGGACTCAAACAGCAGCGTTTGGAAAAGCAACTTGTCCTTCCCCTGATGGGTGTCTCCAACAGAACACGGCTCCATCAATATTCTGACAACGAGGAGAAAACCTTTTCCTAGTAAATTCAAACATTCATCACCAAAGAATATCAGTGCACATCACCCAGGGCTGCAGCCTGCACACAACTGATGGGCTGAGAGGCCCATTACATGGCAATGACAGCAACAGGATGAGGAGCAATGGCCATAAACTAAAGCTCAGGTAGTTTGACCTCAACGTGAGCAAGAGCAACTTTCAGCTGAGGATGGCAGAGCGCTGGCACAGGCTGTACAGAGGGTGGTGGCATCTCCCTCTCTGGAGACATCCCAAACCCATCACAGGACCCCAGAACCTATGTGATTCTATGTGTGACCTGCTCTGGGTGGCCCTGCCTCGGCAAGGGTTTGGACCTGGATGATCCCCAGAGGTCCCTTCCAATGCCAATGGTTCTGTGATGCAGAAAAAGCCACGGGGGAACACTGAGGACAGGCCCCTGGTTCCAAGCAGCCTGGACCAGGCCCTCTCTTCAGGCAGCAGAGCCAAACCCCCCTGTCCTGCACTGTCAGCTAAAGGGGTCTCACAGACCAGAGCCACCCTGCTCCTCCCAAACTGCTGCTTCCCAAGGACAGGGATAGGGCCCGGCCACCAGCCTGAGCTTCTGTGAGCCAAAACACTTCCCTGCATCCCATCCGGAGTCAGGAGGCTACAGCAGTACCATAGCTGGGCTGTCATCAGACTCACTGCTTGCCCAAAGACATCATCTCTACACACACCAACTGGAGATCAGCTGCAGGAGTTGTTAATTGAGCAGCAGGCCATGTTGTGCATACACAGGATAAATTCCTTCCCCTCCTGCAAGAACGTTTCCACCTCTGAACCTCGGGCAGCTCCCTCTGTTGTGGGCTGCTGCAAGCTGTCCAAGGCTGCCTGCTCCAGATGGGAAATCCATGTTCTCCTAAATAAACCCTCAGCAAAACACAGACTCCAGAGCTAAGGAATGAGGGGAACTTGGTGACCGCTGATGTCTTCTTCTGCCTAGAGAGGCCAAACACCCAAGATAAAGCCATGATCAAGGGAAAAGCCAGGAAGAGCCCTTTATCACTGCAATAACATCATGTGGCAGAGCTGTGGCACTCAAAATAAAGTGGTTCTCACGATGACAAGTATTCTGGGGGAGCAGCAAACCCTAAGTCCCACAGCTGGTTTGCCTCTGGCTACAGCAGTAAAGGAGCTACATTAACCCATCACCAGCTGTGCTGCCCCATCCCTGGCAGTGCTCAAGGCCAGGTTGGACACAGGGGCTTGAGGCAAGCTGCTCCAGTGGAAGGGGTCCCTGCCCATGGCAGGGGGTTAGAGCTGAAGGAGCTTTCAGGTCCCTCCCAACCCAAAGCCAGCAGGCTCCTGGAGCATCCCCCCGTGCTCACCTTGGCTTGGACAGCATATGAGGCCAGCAGGACAGAGGCTTCAGGAGGACAGTAGATCTTCTCATCCAAAATCTGCTTCTTCACCTGCACGTAGCAAAGGACACACCACACACATGCAGTGGAGCAGTGCAAAGCAGGACTGGCACGGCAGATGGGTGCAGTTTGCTTTATCTTGAGCTATCAAGCACACTGTTACCACTGCTCCTAACACCCATCGCAGCTCAAGCTGGGAAGTATCCGGTGGCTGGGAAGGGAAGGCTCAGCCTTTCACAAGCCACCTTTTGCAGACAGGTTTGTGAGAGGAGCTGTGGAAAATAACAGAACCTGCAGCCCCCTGCTAAAGGCCAGAGGTGGGGAGAAGGTCTGGTGCGTAAACACGGAGCTAAAACCTCCTAAGGCAGAAGCTATGGACTGATGGGACATTATCCCCAGCCCTAAAGCAAACACAAGTTTGCAGCGAGTCTCTGAGCACACAAAGGTTTTGCTCTGGGATATTCAGGCCTCATTATGAGTCAGTGCTCACCTGTGCTGGAGGCTAATTCCCTCCAATTCCAGAGGCAGTGCTTTTAGAGCCGGCGAAGCCCTGCACAGCCTCCCAGAGGAGCACACGTGCGGCTCTCAGCAGCCACAGCTTTAAGTTTGCTGGCTTCTGTGTATTAAATAATTCAACTTGTCATGTTTGATAGTTTTGGGGTTTGCACACTTTATTTTCCTGAAGAAAGGCAGGAAAAAACCCAACATTCCATTTCCTGAGACTTAAACGGATTGTCACAGAGATGCAGCAACATCAATCTGCATTTGTTACATGCTGAGTCCTCAGCACTGGTTACAACACCAGCACAGAGGATATTCTCCTGCAGTAAGATAAAACCAGGAGAGTTTGCAAGCTCTGTGCTCCCATTTCCCACACGTGTTACAGGAGCCCAGGCTCCTCTCTCCATCGGAAAGCCAAGTAGCAAAGCCACAGTCTGCATGTGTAACACAGCTTTAACTGCTTTTCCTCTGATTTTCCCTTTGGAAGACGCCAACAACGTTTTTCCTCATCAAGGATAAAGCCCATGGTGAAGCAGACGCTTTAAAACAGCGCCACAGAGACACCAGTGCATGAGAGACACCTTGGGAATGAACAGCAAGGCTCTGCATTTGGAAGGCCTTCAGCTCTTCAGAACAAAGATGAACTTTGGAAGAGTAAGGAGCACCATGCGCTGGTGAGCTCACTGTGACAGGCAGCCAGGGCACCCTGAACATAGGGGTGTCTCCTGAGCATCCAAATCCAGGTGAGGCACTGGCCCAGGGTGATGGCCCAGAGAAGCTGTGGCTGCCCCATCCCTGGCAGTGCTCAAGGCCAGGTTGGACACAGGGGCTTGGAGCAAGGGGCTCCAGTGGAAGTGGTCCCTGCCTGTGGCAGGGGTTGGAGCTGAAGGAGCTTTAAGGCCCCTTCCCACCCAAACCAGGCTGGAATTCCATGACACAGCTTCTGACATCAATCTTGTCTGAAAGAGAACTCTTGTGAGAGCAGCTCTTTGTTACCAGCCATGCAGCACTGCTGCAACAGCATCACCTGAGTTGGTTTCTCACCACAAAGGCCTGTAGTGTACTCTGAATAAAGACAAAAGCCTCAAGATGGGTTCCCCACTTTTCAAATGCTTAACATAAGGGCAGGAGTTATGGGGGCAGGTGGGACCGGTTGGTTTCCCCTTCTTCTCTGCCTTTGCCATCAGCCTCCAACAGAGCTTCTGGGATTTCCTCCTGCTCCAGCTCTTTGAAGGCTGTTTTGCAGCAAGGTGAACCTTGCTGTACAGCCTGAGCAGGAAACAGGCTGCCTGCGTTCTGTTCTGGAGGATGAAATCCCCCTGCTTCACAGAAGGATGCTCTCGTATAAAAGGCAATCACCATTGCTCAGCACAGCCGATCCCCACAGCCTGCGGATAGGGGGACTCCAAGGCTGTGTGTGTCACTCCAGCCCACGCTGACGGGTTCATTCCCCACAGCTACCACACACTACCATTACCAATCACCTGATCATCCCTGAGAGCCGCTTTAGGAGGTCTGCAGGTCTGCTTCAGGCAGACAAACCATCTTTGGCCTATTTTAGGAAGGTTCTGTTGTTGAAGACACTCCCTTTGGAGAGATATGAACGCAATGATAAGGATGCGCACTCTGCTGAGCAAGTTTCTGAACCTGGAGCCTTAGAATCATGGAATCGCAGAGTGGTTCAGGTTGGAAAGGACCTTAAAGCTCCTCCAGCTCCAACCCCTGCTCCCACGGGCAGGGACCCCTTGCACTGGAGCAGCTTGCTCCAAGCCCCTGTGTCCAACCTGGCCTTGAGCACTGCCAGGGATGGGGCAGCCACAGCTTCTCTGGGCACCCTGGGCCCAACCTTCTTGCACTTCTGCTTAACCTGGCTCCTTCACCTTGGGTTAGACAACAGAGTCCTGAGAGGGCTCCTACCTGCAGGAAGAACAAGTGCTGTGTGATTTCCTGGACCAGCTCCTCTTCTGCATTCTCAGGATAAAATTTGGCCAGGAAGTGAAAGGTGACAGGCTCCTCTGTTGGAACATCGTGATCCAGAACCTGTGGGATACAAGAGCCATTCAGTTATTCTTCCCAGCTTCCTCAGTGCTGTCTCTTGGAGCCTAGACACAGCTCCCTTCTGTCGAGATCAGCACAATGCTTTAGTCAAGCATTTTACATCTAGAAGAGAGAAACCAACCTAAATAGTTCAGAAACCACAGCTAAAAACAGAACCCCAACAATTCTGACACTCCTAAGGATGCAAGGCAACAACAGCAGCACAAACAAACAGCATGTGAAATGAGACAGCCAAGGCTGATCCCCACTGCTCTGCACACGTGGGCTCCCCGCAGCAGCGCCGGGTGATGCTGTATCCTGCCACACCACCACCTGACCTCCTCCTTGCTTCCCTGCACTGCCTCCTCTTGTATTTATTGCAGTGCTGCTCCTCACCACCTTTCTGTTGCACTGGCACTGTCCGGTTCGGATTCATGTAGTTCAAAGCCTTGCCATGACTCATGAGACACCCAGACCTCCCTCACGGCCTCAGTTACCGGTGGTATTAGCACCACATCCTCTAGATGCAAACAGAACCACAGCTATTGCCTCCTAACCCACCCCGCAGCAACCTGGAGGCTCGTGTATGTGGGAAGCATTTTCTCCCCTGTCTCCATCTCCTTTTCCCTCCTCCCTAACACTGTGAACATCTCAGCAGCAGAAGCCAAGAGGCAACTTCCTTTTCCCCTAATGGTTTTGTTACTCAGGGGCACAGAAGAGACTTTCAGGTTTCATGCACGTTACAGGCATCCTCAGGTCCAGCATCCCAGCAGGCATGTATCCCAAAATGCCTCAAGGGGATTCTGTGTGGATGGTCCGAGGCCTCACAGCTCCAAAGGAGCTGGGCTGGGGTATCCCTGCCAGCTCTTCCCAGTTTGACTGACACAGGGATGAGATTCCAATACACGTCACCCAGTTCACTTCAATACCAAAGAGAACATAACCTCAGGCACTCAAAGAGGAAGGTGCATCCTCCCGTGTCATCCCACACAACTTCCCAAGGGGAATTTGGTTCCAACCTTCTTGTCCATTTTGAGCCAAGCCACCGTATCCTTGATAGTGTATTGAAGCCCAAAGAACCAGGTTTCCCGGAGCCCGAGTGTCCTGCACACCAGATCAAACAGGTCCTTCCCTTTCCACTTCACCTGCAGGAAAGCAAACAGGAAACAGAGTTAGAAAGATGGATCTCAGAACACCACTTCCATCACCCAAATCCACTCTTTTTCCCCTCACAAGGTCTCTGAGTGTGGAGAAGGCATCTAGTACAGATAAGAAAGCATCCTAATGAAGTAAAGAAGCCTGGTTTGGGTTGAAGGGCCCTTAAAGCTCATCCAGTTCCAGCCCCTGCCATGGGCAGGGACACTTTCCACTAGAGCAGCTTGCTCCAACCTGGCCTTGACATCCCTTCACCTGATCCCATCTGCACATCACCAGCTCCTCCCTCAGTAGGAAACTGCGATGTGATTTCCCCCTCCCAGAAACACCCCTGCAAAGCCCCTCTTTCCTCTGGTAACCCACCAGCACTCAACAGAGGGGCCTGAGGGGTCCTTTCGGGTTCCTTTGGAGCCCCACACTGCTCTGAGCAGCCCGTTTCCAGCTGGAAACAAACCCCACTTCATGGCTCCAACACCTGTACCTGTTTCAATAGAGTCAAACTGCACCTGCTGCTGGAAACAGTGGTGCTAAAAGCCGCTCAGGAGCAGAGCAAACAGCTCCTGCTCAAGGACCGTGTCCTCAACAGTCCTGTGCCTGCATCTCTGCTGCTGCTGAAGTTTGCTCATAAAACCAGGAGGTGTTGGGAGGCAGAAAGGTGAAGAGGGACATAAACCAGATGAATCTAATGTGCCAAAACCACTTTGGTCTTCCATCTGCACGGTGGAAACAATCGCTGGGCCGAGCCATATGGGCATCACTCTAAAGCCCCAGGGCACGTCCTCTTGTCACTAGAACTCAATCCTGGTGCCACCTGGACAGCATCAATATTAATGCTGAGGCAGTGCAAGGCTGGCTCCTGCTGTCCCCCACTGCCACTTCATGGGCACAGCCACCCAGGACCAGCCTGTTCCATGCTGCTGCTTGGATCCAGTGAGGGTGGCTTTACTGTCCCCCTTCCCAGGGCACACAGTGAACCTGGAACAGCACAAACCCACCACCCCAGAGGCTTGCCACAGCCTCTCTGCCATTCACATCAAGCACTGGCAACACCTCGAGGTCAAAAGCAGCAGGAGGAGCAAGTTTTGTGGTGCTGTGATTACAAGCCCCTAATTCCACTCATTTTCCTGGCCTCTGTTCGCCACCAGCTCGGCACAGGAGGGCTCAGATGCAGAACATCTTTTCCTGGCTATTATGTGAAGAGGGAAGTGAATTTGGGCGCTGAGACAAAACAGAACAAGACACATTTAAAGAGCTCTTTTGTTTCTGCAGGCACATCAAACTGAGCTGCCATCAAAGGGCTGCTTCTGGACTAGAATTAAACTGCTCTGCATAAACCCTCCCCAGCTTTTTATCTTCTCCTTCTGCAAAGACATTTCAGCTTGAGAGCAGCCATCAGTGCCTGTACACACACAGCCCTGCACCAAACCTGTCCCAGGACAGGCTCCTGCGTGCATCTCCTCCCTGGACACTGCTCCACATCCCGTGGGATCAGTGTTAGGAACACACACATCCCCCAGCTGGGATCCCCACCGGCTGCAGAGCTCCACACAGGTACCCAAACCCATAGGCCCCACTGCAGCAACAGGCACAACCCGAGGCTTTCCTCCCCAAACCCAAGCAGTTTCAGAGCATTAAAGCCAGAGCTTTGTGTGTTTCCCTTGCGGTTTCCGTGTGGTGGTGGGAGCAGCTGGAGGCATTGCTCCTGCAGCTGGATTGTACACGGCTGCTCTATCACCTCGCACGTGCGTGTGGCAGGAATCATGTATTTAACATTCCTGCCTGCGCAGTGCTAAAGCCTCCCGACCATAACGTGGCACAGACATCCTCCCCGAGTGTGCTGAATTACCTTCATTAAAGATATAAATGGAACAGCAGCCACATTTGCTCCAACATCCATTTCATTCCACACCTCGGTACTTAAACCAACGATCTGCATTCAAGCGGCGGGCTTTGACAGCTCCACTCCAAGTGCTCTGCGGGCAGGCGGCAGCTGGGCCCTCCTCACCCTCACCTGATGGGCTCCGTGTCATTAACTGCCCCATTTGCTGCTTGTAAAACCCAGACCCTGCACCCCGAGGCAGGAGGGGATGAAGAAGCTGCAGGCAGGGGGCTGGGGGACAGCCGGGACCGGGTAGCAGCTCCACATCCTGCCCTCAGTCTGTAACAGCATCCCCTGCTCCAAAGTGACACCTGAAGCACAAAGCTGGTTTTGCAAGGCACTACCAGCTCCTGACAACAAAGCTCGGAGGTGCAGAGCAGAGAACTCCCTCAGTTATGAGCCAGAGTGGCTGCCATAGGGCTCAGCCTGCCAGTGAAACCACAACCACCGGAACCCGGAGTGGGAGGCATCACTTGAGCACCCTGCATCGTAGCTCTGGGCTCTCCACCACAGCCCAGGGGGTGAGGTGCTGTAGGAATACATGGAGAGCTGCTTTACAAACAGGGCGAGCACTGCAAGGCTGTTACTCTGCAGAGCAGGAATTTATGTGCTTTACTAAGAAGGGAGCGCTCACGATTTATCAGCAGAGCGGTTTAAGTAAACAGCACCAAACACTGAAGACTCAACAGCCAGTGGCTCCAATGGAGCCATTCCAGACCGGGCTATTGGCATCATCTTTTTTCTCCAGGGGAGACATCGCATTTGGCATCTCTTAACAGGGTTTGCATTATTTATTAACCTGCACCAGGAGTCATTTCCAAGCAGCAGGCAACGGGACAATTTATTTCAGTGCACAACCTCTCTGTCAAGTTTCACAAGTGCTCCCGAGCCAGCGAGTCAATAAAGCAGCCACGGAGCATGCACAAGGGTTAGGGGATCCCCTCGGTGGGGGTGACAAGGAGGGAGGCCAAGTAGTGCAAGGGCAGGGTACCAGAGGGTGCAAGCATCCTGCATGGAGACAGCTGAGCAGGGGGGAAGTGATCCCCAAACCCGGCAGCGGAGGCTGATGCTTGGCTTCCATCCAGGTGGGAAATGGGGGGTAAAAGGGCTTTTTTAGGCAGTCAAGATTCCGGTTCCTCACGTGAGAAGCTCTCCCCAGATAACAGGGAGGTGCCCAAACTGCAGTGGGCAGACCCTGGCCCTGTCTGGGGCAGCAGATGAAGATCTCACCTCCTTGCTGTCACAACCACACACCACTGGAGCTTCAGGCAGGGTCAGCCTGGGGAAGAAGGGCACCTACAAGTGACTGGAGGATGTTAAGGCACCACTCAGCAGCTCAGCCCAGAGAAAACCCTTCACAGCAGCCACCCCCATACCCCTCCTCAATGCAGGCACCCTGCAGAAGGCACAGCCCTGGGTTGAGGCATGACCTTGATGGAAGGATAACACCTATAGCACATTTTACTGCACCAATTTACCCCTCAGGAAGGCAGGAAATGGCTTTTCACCTCAGCAGATCCCCCTGCCCAGTGTTAGCTGCGTGCTGGAGGTGAGGAGGGAGCCAGGCCCCTGCTGTGGTGATGTGACAGCCTCAAAGAGCAGGCAGAAAAGGGCACCGAGCCCCAGGCAGATGCGTTCAGGCTCCACGGGTGATGATGTTGCCTTTCAGAAGCAATGAGAGGATGGCAGACCTTTACCCTGGAAGATGGCAGAAGGCAGAAGCAGGGGCTGGGCTCCACCAACCCCTGGGAACCAAGGCATGGATAGGCTGTATGTACTCCTCATCCCAGCAGGAGATGCCCAAAGCACCCACAACGGTTTACAGCTGAAATGGAGGGAACTTAGACTGCAGAGCACATTTATTTCACCTGCTAGACTTGAAGGATAACAGGAGTGCCACAGCCAGCCATTTATCTGGATTTAAAGCCCATTTGGAGCAAAGAGGGAAGCAAATATGCCTTATTCTGGGTTTTTTTCCAACACAAAGTGATGTCAAACACCTTCACTGCCACCAGACAGGGCTGTAAAAGTTATTTTTATTTACTAATGCTACTCGACATCTCCATAATGAGCTTTTAATTAAAACCTATTTCTGTTAACCACTGAGGAGGCCAAGAACGCACCCAGGCGTGAGGAGGCAGATGGTGCAGCCAAGCACACTGCGTGGTGTCTGCCCCAGGCAGGGCCAGAGCAGGAGACAGGGACAAGAAGCTGCTGTGGCAATGGCCAGCCAGCACTGAGGAGTGGGAGAGGCAGAGGGGCCAACAACCAGTGATGTCCCAAAGCCTCCCCTTGCCCCAAGTTGGGTCAAGCAGGACCTCAACAAAGGAACAGGACCCCCCAAAGAGGCTCTGGATTCCTGTGCCAAGGTGCACAGGGATGTAATGCCTTGGTGCTGCTGCCACAGGCTCTGCGTTACAGCACCTTCTCCTCATCCCAGGACATGCACAGGAGCATGGGACCCCCTTCCACTGGAGCAGCTTGCTCCAAGCCCCTGTGTCCAACCTGGCCTTGAGCACTGCCAGGGATGGGGCAGCCACAGCTTCTCTGGGCCATCACCCTGGGCCAGCGCCTCAGCACCCTCCCAGGGAACAGCTTCTGCCTCAGAGCTCAGCTCAGGCTCCCCTGTTGGGGCAGGTTCAAACCATTGCCCTTGGCCTGGCCCTACAGGCCCTTGGCCCAAGCCCCTTTCTCTCCAGGTTCCCTGCAGCCCCTTTAGGCCCTGGAGCTGCTCTCAGGTCTCCCCTTGAGGAGCCTTCTCTCCCCCAGGCTGCCCCAGCCCAGCTCTCTCAGCCTGGCTCCAGAGCAGAGCTGCTCCAGGCTCATTTGCTATCAGAGTGCTGCCTCCCAGCTTCCAGTAGATTATTTGCAGGGCTGCTTCTCTGTTCAAGCACTTCTCATTTCAAAAACCACCACTTGAAAGAAACTGCCTGTGCATAGGAAACAAAAATAACTAAAAAGAGGCATTAAACAGCATCAAAACCAGAGTCTGCGCAGCAAGAGGGGAAGATTTTCTGTGCCGAATGCTTCCCCTCCTTCCCCTCCACATGAACACACCTCCCCTGGACTAAGCAGACTGAGGACTGACAGTGGGTTCTGGACCATCTTTGGAGGGAACTGGGGAACACGGGGTTTCATAACCAGCTTACAAGGAGCTGCAGTGGGACACAGGGGATCCAGGGAGTGTTTCAGATGCAGGGGAGGCAGAGGGGAGCCACAGAGAATCCGTGTTCCTGATCAGCCTTGTGTGAGCTGTGCAGAGCTGAGCTGCACCAAGCAAGACAGCGCTGGCAAACTCATTCCCAAGTGACACTGTTGTGAATGCTGACTTAGGGGGCATAAACCCCTCCAAGACCTCAAGTGAGATAAGAGTTCTCCCCTGCCACATCTCCTGTAGCAAGAGACCAGCAGCAATGAGGCAGCACAGACCCCCAGGATCAGGGCAGACCTGACCATGCTGAGAGGCACCACTGAAACTACCTCACTTTGCTCCATCAACCACCTCCATCTGGTTCATGGTCACCATCAGCAAGTTGCTCCACTGGAGGAGACCACCTTGGCCTGCCCTTGGGAAGGTGAAGCAGCCAGGGACTGGGTTAACCCTGGGATTTAAGAGCTATGCAAATGCCTCTTCTTCCTCAAGAGGCTCTCAATTAATGAGGTGTGAGGCTCAAGCAGCTGTGCTGGAGGTAACAGAAAGGAAGACACTCACTTGGTGATTTCCCCAAACAAATTACAAGTGGTTAAAGTGAAAGCCCAACTGTGATTATTGAGCTCCATCACTGCCTTAGCGAGATTAAAATTTCATTTCCATGAATTATTTTAGATTTAGCCTCAATTTAGAGCCATTATTTGCAGAGCAAACAGATGCAAAGCAGGTTTAATCTCTTCAAATACACAGCTGGGGATTTGCACGGGGGAAGGCTGAAGAATTAATACAGGAAGAATAAGGAGCATCCCTGCAGCGCTGGAGGTGTTGGTGGGGTCAGGAGAAGAGGAACAAGACCTGGGGCTCAGTTTGCACCAAGTCACCTTCAGCCCAGCCCCAAGCACCAGGTCTCACAGACCATTTTGAGCCCTTGAGGGCTCAGGCCTCTGCTGTCCCTGCCTCGAGGTGAGGATGTCGCCTCTGTCCTGCATGGTGGAGGTGGCAGTTCTAAGTGGTGACAGCCCACAACACTCCAGAGCTCTGCAATTCAGCTTAAAGAGTAAACCAAAGAGCAGTTCCATTAACCCCACCCAGAGAAGCTTTGACTGCTCACCCGTATTTACCAGCACTGTGATCAATACCTGTCCAGGAAGGCACTGGCTGGAGCTACATTGACAATGAGCACACACAGTGTCAGCATCCCCAGAATGGCCCCACACCCCCTGGACCACTCACCAGCTTTTGGAGAAGGAAAAGGAGATGGAAGCAGCGTGGTAATGCTCAAGCAAGGCTGTGAGTGCAGAGGCAGGGCATGGAGATGAGCAGAGGCTTTGCGATGGGGTGGGGGGGGAACAGGGACCTCTGGAAGCAGACAGGACAGAGCACATGGCAGGGTGACAGAAATGAGCCTGCTCTGCCTCAGCTGCAGCCTCTGCTTCCCCAGGACCTGCACCCTGGCATGTGGGAGATGCAGGAGGAAGCAGCAACTTCCAACTGCCCCATCCTGCTCCAAACACCCACCCCACAGCTGCTGGGCAGGACAAGGCCATTTGGA
Organism: Agapornis roseicollis; assembly: GCA_002631895.1. Classification (NCBI taxonomy): domain Eukaryota; kingdom Metazoa; phylum Chordata; class Aves; order Psittaciformes; family Psittacidae; genus Agapornis; species Agapornis roseicollis. The sequence continues at coordinate 3,840 of NDXB01000389.1, read as the reverse complement.
TGAGCAGCCTGGGATGAAGCTGAGGTGTCAGCCTGGATCAAGCAGCAAAACCATTCCTGCCCCCTTTCCCTGTCTGCTCAGCTGCTATTTACCATGGGCTTTGAAGCCCAAAGCAGGGAGCAGGCTCCAGCATCAGGTGCACAACAAAACCCAACCAGAGGCACAACCCTGAGGCTACAGACTCACAGTGGAATTGCTTCAGCACCCCAGGAGGTGCTGCCTCCAGAGAGCAGCAATGGCAGGGAACAAGCACAAGAAGCCAAGAGGTAGCAGTGATTCTGGCTTGGCAGGGAGCAGGATGTCCCCAGGAACAAGCTGCCAGTGAGATCTCCATCCCTGTCAGCATGAGGTACCATTGACAGCTTACAAAACACATCTCAAGACACACACACACCCCCCCCCCAGGGGTCACACACAAGACTCCCACTGCACCTCCTGCCACTAATGCTCTGATGGGTTCCCCCTCCCCAGCCTCCTGCTGGGTCAGGAATTCTCCTTCCCATCCAAAAGGACCCACCACACCACGCCTGGGCTCACTACACTGCTCGCTCGACTCCCACCTCACCCTGCAAACCTTGGGATAGGGGCTGGATCCCTTCAGGAGCAGCATGATCTCCCTCCTCTTGGACTTCCAGGTGGGAAAGCCAAGCCCACCATGGGCACAAGCTCTGCTCCTGGCTCCAGGTCTCACTACGGTGAGGAGCACAGCAAGCCCTTCCCTGGGCCACAGTTCCATCCCATCTCCTCCCTCACCTGAGCCCCAGTGACTGGAGGCCACAGGGAGTGCCTGCTCCAACCTCAAGCCTTGGGCTTGGGGTGTTGCTGCAGACTCAGCAAGCCAAGAGCTTTCCTCAGAGCCCTGTGGGACAAAGAAGAGGACAGAGGCCTGGCCAGGGAGCTGGGCTGCTTGAATACAGCTGGAGTTTAACACACCCCTCACCTGCACCAGCCCCCTCTGCATCCCAACGACCTCCCCTGTGAAGGGCACCACCTGAATCCCCAGTGCCAGGAGGCACCAGCTCCAACAGTACCATATCACAGCTCAGGAGCTCCCAAAGGGCAGGTGAACCCCACCTGCAGCAGTGAAGCTTTTGGGGCAGGAACCTCCCCAAGAAGTCATCAGAAGAGGCACAAGTTGAGTGGGCAAATCCCACCTGAGAGCGCTGCCTTATCCCTCATCCCAGCATGAAACAAGCAGCCACATCCTTAAGGAAACACATAAAAACTGACTTTTCACCACACATCATCACTGGCATGCTTGGAACAACCATGCAAGAACAGAGCCAGGCCACTCAAACCCTCCTGGCAGTGCAATGGGCACAGGCACTGCCCAAACTAAATCCTTAATCCCTACGGACGGCAGAAAGCTCCTCAGAGCTGACAACAGAGCAAGGAACCCGCAATGACAGCCCCCCCTGCTCACACACATGGGAATTCCACCACGACCAGGATCTTCCAGTATCTGAAGGGGGCCTATAGGGATGCTGGGGAGGGGCTCTTCACTAGGAACTGCAGTGACAGGACAAGGGGGAACGGGTTCAAACTGAAACAGGGGAGGTTTAGATTGGATCTAAGGAAGAAATTCTTTGCTGTGAGGGTGCTGAGGCACTGGAATGGGTTGGCCAGGGAGGTTGTGAGTGCTCCATCCCTGGCAGTGTTCAAGGCCAGGCTGGACGAAGCCTTGGGTGCCATGGTTTAGTGTGAGGTGTCCCTGCCCATGGCAGGGGGGTTGGAACTGGATGATCTCCAGGTCCTTTCCAACCCGAACCATTCCATGGTTCTATGACCAGGGTCAGGCTCCCGGCACAGGAGCTATTTAAGTGGAGTTAAGCTGGGTGGAGGTGGCTCTGCACGGTCCCATCCTCCCAGATGAACGGAGAACACAGCAACGAGCAACGAGACCCAGGGCAAACCCCGCACACAACGGGAGGAGGCACCAGGACACGAGCCCCGACCCCCGCTGCCTTCGGGCCGGAGCTGGGAACCGCCAAGAACGTGGAAAACTCCTTCCAGTGTGTTTGTGGAGCGCTTCGAGGGGATCCCCATGGATTTAAGCCTGGCCAAGGAGGATCCTGCGAGCCCCGGCCTCCTCGGGACAGCCGGTAACGCACACGGGGTGACTTCAGCTGTGACAGCGGGATAAGCATGGGTTGTAACCGGGACAAACCCAGGTTGCTACCGGGAAAACCCGGGCTCCAACCGGGACAAACCCCAGGTCCAAGCCAGCCCAACACCCGGCCCCGCAGGCCGCAGCCCCTGCTCCCACCAACGGCCCGGGCCCACCTCAGTGACATCTCCCCCACCCCCCCACCCCCCCTCTCCCGTTACCGGGAGCCCTGTGCCGCCCCGTCCCGCCCCGTCACCTCGCAGCTGAACTCCATCTCGGCGTCCATGGTGGCGATGCGCACGGTGAACGTCTTGGGCTGCTTCCTCTTGAGCGAGCTGAAGCTCATGCGGGACGCGATGGCCCCGGCCATGGCGGGGCACCTCAGCGAGGCGGCAGCGCCATGGCGGCGCCCAGCCCTCCTCCCCGCCGACCCGGCCGCACCGCCCTGTGCCCGCCCTCGCCGCAACACTATTCGTCTTCCGCCGCTCCGGTCCCGCCCCGTCATGGCTTTTAACCAATAGAAAAGCGAGAGATGGGAGGGACGCGACTGTGATTGGGGAAAGCGGATGTCGCTCAAAACGAGAGCGAGGGGAGCGGAGCCCTCTTGTGGCGGGAGGGGTAGGCTGCACGCCGCATGCCGGCCGTTGGCGCATGCGTGCGGAGGGGTGGGGACGGGCGCTAGGACCCTGCAGCGCGGGGCGGGGGGTCCCGGTGAGGCGGGGACAGGGAGCGCTACCCCCTCCCCCCCCTCCCGGTCTCGCCCTGGGTCCCGGCTCTGCCGCAGAGCCCCTGGCCCCGCTCCGGGCACCGGGAAGGAGGGGACACGGGGAGGGACCGGGCAACGGGGCTGGAGCAGTGGGGAGGGACCGGGATAACGGGAATGGAACCGGGACAAGGGGACTGAGACTGAGCTAAAGGGACGGGGACTGGGAATAGAACCGGGACAAGGGACAGGACTGGAAGCGGGACGCCAGGACCGAGACAGCGGAACTGGGCCAGTGGAACGGGAGCGGAACCGGGACAACGGGGAGGGACTGGGACCGAGACTGGAGCAGGAACAACGGCACCGGGACAGCGGGAAGGGTCTGGGACGGGGTCCGGGACAAAGGCACTGACACTGAGCTGAGATAACGGGACGGGAACCGGGACGTCGGGACCAAGACAACGGGACTGGGACAACGGAACAGGAGTGGAAGCGGGACAACGGGACCGTGGCAACAGGACTGGGACCGGGATAGAGGGACGGGATTGCGGCTAAAACCAGGATCAAGACAACGGCACCAGGAAAGGCACAGCAGGACCGGGAAAACGGGACCGGGAAAACAGGACGGGACTTGGGCTGCGACAACGGGACCGGGACCAGCACCGGGGCCGCGGTACGGGGCCAGGACCGGGCCCAGGCCGGGGGAACCGGGCAGGACTGAGCCCCCCCGGCTCCGCTTCCCTCGCCCCCCCCCGGCCCGTCCGCCCCCGCCGCTGGGAGAACGGGGCCTCTGTGCCCGCGGACAAAGGGGACATTGACGGGGCATGGCCCCCCCGTGTCCCCGCAGCACCCCAATGGCAGGCGCCGAAGAGGCCCCCCCCGGTCGCTCCCCCCACCCCGCGGGCCCGGACACCCCGGTGGGTACGGGGGGGATTGGGGGAGCTAAGGGGGTACGGGGGTGCGGGCATGGGGAGGTATCGGGGGCGATGGGAGCTGGGGCAATGGGGGGTACGGAGGTTTGGGGGGCAAT